>BQNB010123495.1:0-20089 GCA_026074375.1 Tanacetum coccineum
TAGCTTTTTAAAGGATTAAGTAGTGTTTCTTTGCTGATACAAACACTCAGTAGGCATACTTATCTAGGTTAAAAAGAGCAAATTTAAGCTAAAACGTTTTTGTTTTTAGCTTATCACAAAGCAAGAGCAAATTTAAGGCAATGCATCTTTTGAAAGTGGCTTGAAGGTTAAGGAATATGAGCTTTTCAGATGAACTTCAGTGGCACCGGCTGCTTTGGTGTCGGTATTCAGGAGCACTTCGATCTTGGTATCAAGTAAGTTTTTTGTTACGGTTTCTTTATATTAAGTTTAACATTAGCATCACGAGGCTAATGGGTTTTTAGTGTTCAGGAGGCGCGGTGCAGGGTAAACGTCTCAAACAACGTCTCTAACAAATCTATGGTAGGCTTCGAATGTTGTGAAGGGCGGACAAGGGTTATCATTTTTTGGTACGTTTTAGGTACTCTACTTTTTTTTTGTATTTCATTTACTAATTGTTTTACTGCATAACATATATTTGTTATCTTGCACAAGTGGTAGCAACATGATGCAATATTTGGAAAATTTCTGTCACTTCCAGTTGTCGAAGAAAAAATATCATGGTGTCGCAGCCCGAACATCTTTAGGGACATAGCTGGCAATCGTGGTTTGAGAAAATGTCGCACTTTCTCAAGTATGCAAGTATGTGAACGTGGCTTGGGAAAATTGAGATAGGAAAAGTTATCTATGAAGATGTTCCTAAAGCCCTTGAGCGATGGCATGCTTCTGGTATAGAGGTACGTTCCATGCGTGTATATGTGTACCCCCTTTATATTGAAACAGGTTTATCGGGTTAGATATAAATTTTGTGGGTTAAATCAGAATTGGGCAACATCCGATTATCATAAGTATTAAATGGTTAAAATATCATGAGTGCTTGGAAAATTATGTTTATGTAACAACTTGCAGGTATAGTGTAGATAGATAAGGAAAATACAGTTGTTGTTTAGTGCAGCTGCTATAAAAACTAATTAAACAACCAATAATTAGTTTCCATATTCCCAAACACGAGAAACTGATTTTAATGCGACCGTAAAGTGCAATGCCAAACACCCATATATATGTACATGGCGAACAAATGTACAACTTATGATAGAAAACTAATGAATCATATTATAAATTCTCATTCTAAACGACTGAAGTTGGTAAGAGTATAAACTTGACCATCAACTTCACGATTTTTTCACTACATTTATGATTACGGCACAAATTCTTCTTTTTGATATACCGCTTCTGCTAGAAGTGGTGTGGTTAATAATTAACTTCAGCAAACGAATGATTCTAATTGTCCGAAATCCTTTTCAAAATATACAAACTAGGTTGATAACTCAAACGATCTTGGAAAATACATCTATTATATAATTTCAATCAGATTACATATAGCTAACTTTCAAGTTTAAGGATTGACTCTTTTGTTTTATTAAATCATGTTAGTCTTCTTTCTCTCTAATGTAGGTATCCATGAGTTGTTTCTGAATGTTGAATCGCACCATCACCCAAGGTTCAGCATTATCAATGTTTGCATTAGAAAAATTGGTATTATTATTGTTATAATTCATTTTATACCAAAAGTGATACAAGTGTATCATATATATTTATCAGCATATTTGAATGGTTGTATCTTTCATTTTTGGTTGTAGGTGAAATGGATGCTTCCATATAGCAAACAACAATGTAGATCCCAAAAAACCTATACCAGAAAAATGACTACAACTCATACTTTAGGGAGTTCAAAGAAGGCAAAAGAAGCTTTGGTAGATCGTCATTTTTCGACACATTTGTCTTGTATTTTATGTACAAGGTGCCTAATATTTTTCTTTCATAAGTAAGCCTACAACAATAAAGTATGTCACATTTCAGAATTTACTTAAAACGAATCGTGGCTTCCGTTTTTATAGGGCACAGGGTGAGATTCCTGAGGTTGAGTCCAGCAAACCAAACACTACAAAGTTTTTGCATTTAAAAGCCCGAGAGGACAAACGCATGGAGGAACTCAGGTTATTAATTTTATATAGTTTTTCTGTTTTCCTGTATTTTTTTGCCTAATATGTGTTGTTGACTTAGTGAGTTATGAGGATTAGTCTTTTTAATGGAGTAGCGGTTCTGGTCACGAACAACGATAAATGAGCTTTAGAATTAATATATTGTTATGCTTAACTCGAGAGAAATGTATAGAGTAAATGAGTAATTTGTGGATTGTATGATTACAAACTTAGGATTGTTACATTATCGATAAAGATCTTTAAATAACACGATTTAGGATGACGCGTGCATAGATATTAAAAATATAGCTGTTCAACCCATTTGACCTGAATCCTTTACCTAATTTGCTTATTTGACCTGTTTGAGATACAACACAACTCGAATAAGTTCAGGTTCACAAAGTAGAAACATTAGCGGTTACCTTAATGCTCTCCTTTGTTCCTTCAATCTTTCCTCATTACGATGGCAGTCTCGACCTTTGCGCACTATAATGGGACGGTTTAAGTATGTTCCATCTCTTATGGGGCCAAAAAGGTAAAATAGACATTCACTTTGTTTAGGATTTCTTTTAGCATGTGGTAATTGTTGTCAAGCTAAGTTCTTTTGCATTTCTTGAACTCATTGTTGTACACACTGACATATTAACATCATGCTAAGGAATAAAGACCCACAACTATCGACATACTGTATTTTATACAATATGCACAAACTATGAGTAGTTATTCATTTGCATATGCTAATTAGTAGATTGTAGTAGAAAAATACGTACGACCAGATCTTCTGTTAAGTTGTATAAAATTTTAGTCAACCCTATAGGTTTAGTTATGCAACTGTAACATGGAGTCACCAAATAGCTGGATCCTTAATCTGTTAGATGCTTTAGCAAAAATCACGTACTCCATGATTACTTGACTGGTACGTCTCACTTTCCTGTAATCAGTATTTTTGTCTTTTGCTTCCATTGACTAAACCAGGCTCTAAATATTCGATCATAATTATAATACTATAATGTTTTTTTTGTAATAATAAGTAACAGAATAATTGTTTCTGAAAATGATTAAAGGATAAATATTGTGTCTGTGTGTATTAAAAAGCCTATATAGTGTTCTCATATTTGTATTGCAGATAAGCGATTTGTCAACTAGATACTTCGGCTAGCAAGTGCACATGATAAGAAGGCTCACATCCCGTTCAACAAGTTTGTAGAGATGATTTATCAGGAAGAAAAAATAAATTTGTGAATCGCTTAATATTTTAGTGGCAACGTCTGTGAGAGGAGAAGAGGAAATCCCTATGGTGGCTGTTTTTTCCCATGTATCTGTTCGAGCAAGAAATAGTAAGGTATTTGTCTAATGTTCCTTTTATTTCTCTACATACTACAGTAAAACGACTCTCTACACTCGTGAACGCAACACTGGGCTTTGGGGATTGTCAAAGTTTTCCAACAATATAGGAAACTCAATCTTATATATTATAAGATAAGATAAGATGAATAATTAGATTGGAGTTATAAGCCAAAGATGTACAACCTCCCTTAAATTCATTACATGTTCAAGTTAAATACAATCCAGTAAGCAATATTTTTAGCTTAGTATTACTCCTGAAAATAATTTTCAATTCTCCATTACAGATTTGCTTTACAACACGTCTTGATACCAATACTTTGGATGAGCTTTGAGCGAAATAGAGGAAAGAGTCACTACAAGAAAAACCACCTATAGTGACAGAACAACTTTCGTCACTAACAGTATTAAAATTCGTCACTAAGTCAGGTAGTGACCGAAAAAAGAGTTTGTCACCAGTCGTCACAAGCTCCGTCACTAAATCAATCAGAGACAAAATAGAATTCGTCACAGATATGTGACGAAAAAGTAGGTCATTACGTGTTTAGAGTGACGACTGCTACAAAACCACGAGTGACGAATATTTTGTCACTATTTCTTTAGTTTAGAGACCAAAATGGTCGTCACTACGAATGTTAATTACCACGAAATAAGTGGTCACTCATGGGTAAAAAAACCAACCACTTAAAACCATTAGAGACGGATATGTGGTCACTATTTCCTGCATTTAGTGACGAAACTGGTGGTCACTAAAAATTACATGTTAAAGACCAAAAAAGTCGCCACATTCACGAGATGTCAACTAAAAGTAGTACTCTTTCATGATAGTTTAGAAATGAAAATCCATAATATTGATCTCTTTAAACATAACATCGAATGGTGGATTCAAGATTAACCCAAACATGTCGTTATAAAGAGGATAAAGTACAAACAATAGAGCGAAAAAAACACACAAAGATAATGCACAAACATGTCGCATATAAGCAATATTTCGTCTATAGTTCTGTTATGTTTCTTATGCCGCAGTATCCCCACAATCCTACATTCGAAAGCTATTTCACTCTCTATCGTTTACACGGTGAAAAATCTTGTATTCTCTTCATATGCTCCCTGAAGATATTAAGAAACCATACGATAATTTATATCCAAATGAGTTAAGGAAGCGCTCACAGAAATATCATTATAAAAAATCAAACATCTTAAAACCAGGTGTGTTGAAGTTTCTGGTTTAAATACATAAAAACACATGCATTAGTATCGATGGCAACATGGTCATTCTCTGTTTTTGGCACAATATCCTTACTATACACATCAGCCCATCCATTTTTATGCAACGTAAAAAAGATGGGTGCTATGTAAACACCACCATCATTCCCATCATAATACTCTGGTCTCATTTCAAGTAACATGACTTTAATATAAAATGAGAACTTACAAGTTTTCGAAATTATTGTAGCAATTGAGCCATCTTTTTTCATCTCTTCTATAATCAAATCTTCTGGTTCAAGATCCCAGCAAAAGAATGCAAGAAAATATCGATCAACTTAGTCACACCAAGACAGGATGCTTCTTTTTATTCGCATTCACACAGTTTACCAAACGAAATGATAATTTTACTATTACAACATACACCATGATGCAACCAATAAAAGATCATTGATCAATGTTGGGTACTTACTTTGCACACTCATCATAGATTCCCATCCAGTCCCTTGTTGGGCCACCAAGAGTTTCACTTCTTTGAAAATACTCTGCGACTACTGGATGAAAAGAGTGTATGACTGATCCACAACGTAAATCGATGTCAAAAAGTTTCTTGAGACCAGGTCTTTGAACTTTAACAACTACTTTCTCTCCATTATGTACGATTGAACGATGTACCTAAAAGAGAAAAACATTCAATGGACATAAGCAATTGTCTCTATATTACTGAGTTTAATAACTTCAAAAGCAATTCTAGATATAGGCTTCACCTGACCAAGACTAGCAGCTGCAATTGGGCGTTCTTCAAACTCCTTAAAGATTATATTAACCGGAGCACCCAATTCTTTCTCGATGAAACCTTTCGCTTTTTCTGGTGAGAAGGCTGGTACTCTATCCTGAACCATATGATTCCATGAATATCTGTGGTTTGAACTCACGTAATCAAAAACAATTTGAAAAAAAAAAAAGCTTTCTACATAGGACGATGAAGTTCAAACTGCAGATTAGAGGGAAACTACCTCAGTAGGATGAGAAATTCAATCTTACGATCCAACAGTCCAGAATTCATGAGGCAGGATCCAAATATCAGCTTGACTTGCCACTGCTACCAGCTGAAGTAAACAACACCTTTTTAGTAGTTACTGGGTGAAAGCTAAAACTACAACATCTGGAGATATCTTTTTGACCCCATAGTTCATCACTTCATCTCGAAAAGAAAAAAAATTCCTTTATGGTACACGAGTATGTTGCAGAGAGGAAAGTGGTATACATACCTATCAAACTGCTCTGTACCAATTGAGTCGCTACTTGAACTACTTGACCTAGTGGCGTTATTCCCTCTGTTCTCTCCTTGATTGACTGCATCATGTCTGCATGTGTATCCTTCTAGTCAGAACCATTATAAGGATTAGTTGTCTTAATTATGTGATTTTTCAATATCTTAAATTGATTCCAGCAGCCAACATATCTAGGACTTCGCAAAACAGGTGATTGTTCTGAGATACTTTCTTATTAAAGGATACTAAAATATATACATAATTATATTACAAACTGAGACCTTGGGTGGGGGAGGAAAGCTTGTTAAAGTTCTTGATGAAGTTGAAAATTATCTCACTGATTTTTTGAGGTTTCTCTGGTTGATGAAATGGGCAACACCTTCTAATACCAGGACTTGCTGAAGGAGTGGCACGTCTTTCTTACACATACCACTTTGGATATATGTCTTCGCCCCTGGTGTGGTGTACACTGGATCTTTTTCCCCAACCACATATATTACCGGTACTTTTATTTGTATTCCGGTCCAAGGCGCTGTAAGTTCCAAGTTCCTGCGTTCACAAAGATCCAAGATAAGATTAGTGAGACATCTCGACTATAAAACTCAAGTTACTCGTTAGGACAAATAATCAAATATGGCATCTTCGCGGTTACTGCAACTCCACATAAGAAAATTGTTACTGATGAAGAGTGTAACTAATCATTATATTTTCAAACTTAGTTTTTTGTTCCTATAATATAGTATCAAACATAAGGTTTAGTTAGACAAACCCAACATATCTCAGATATCACGCATGGAGTATAATCCCCGTAAAATTCAGCATTAATATCTCATGAGGGTAAAAGGCATTGAACACTACACCGAAGTGCAAAAAACAAGTAATCAATAACAATACTAAGTCATATTGTGCAGCTGTAGAAACAAGGAAAATACAAATAAAAGTCCAAGTCTTTAAGAAACTACTTCCATACAAGAATGAGACGTGTCAATTCCTACGTTAAACCCAACCACAAAGCAAGTTCAAACTAGCAAATTACAATTGATAAATATACGAAGGAAGGATAGTCTTACGTTGGTTATTTTTATGAAACATGATAACTATCATACACCATATATATACTATTTATTAATAGTTTTTGTTAGTATTTCAAGTAAGAAGTGCTAGCATGATTCCCACTAAAAAGCGCTAGCATGATAAGGACAATTATGGTTTTGCATTGCATTATGTTTTGTAAGTGTGAATTAAACAAAATTCGTAAGCCTAAACCCCTAACTTACATCTTTCTTTTGTTCTCTATAATTTATTCAAGTGTACCAAGCCATAACCACATCCGTTATTTTAATATACCATAAAAACACATTGGAGCCTCATAAATGTAAATAACAGGCGATAAAACACACAAGGCTCATGGATTTATAGACCCCCTTCTCATATGCTTTTGAAAACAACTTTGTACAATCTACAACGCCAAACAACAAAGCACTTAATGGGCACGTTATATTCAAACAAAACTACGACCTAAAACCTTGCGCTACAATTACTGATGTTTTCATTGACGCATTTTATCAAACACATTGTTGTAAATTATGATAAGTTTAGTTTATAGAATCAAATCAAAGAGCGAAGCACATACATTTAGACTAAAGTATTGACTAATTATATAAAAATTTAACTAGCCACCAAACATATCAAGCGTTCTCAATTAATTTAACCAAATCATCCATTATGAAATCATCATTTGTAAAGCAATCCATACAGTACTATCTACTGATCATTTCAATTTGTATACTCACAACAACTTCGCTACTTATTTGAACAAATAAAGTAATTGTAGCTGAATATCAAGTATGTAACTTATTACGTCAACCATGTCCAACAAACCATCATCACTTACCGTGACTTAATTGATCCCGAACGAAAACTTCTATACTAATTCTACCTAAAACTACCTTGATCCATTCAACTACTACCAATGTTTCTAACTTTCCACTAAGGCATTTTATCAAACACTTGTCTTACAGCTACCAATGTTTCTAACTTTCCACTAAGGCATTTTATCGAACACTTGTTTCGCATTCACCTAATTCAGTTAAATCTACTTAAACATGTTACAAGCCCTAATTTATAGCTAACTAATTCACAGCATAAATCACACGATATAACAAGCAGTGAAGTTAAATGAAATCCGAACCGTAACACAAATGAGAGCTTGATTTCGATCCGTAACACAGATGAGAGCTTGAGTTCGATATGAATTGAAGCTAATTTGAGCTGATTGTGTGTGAATTTGATGTAATTGAATGGATTTTGAAACCCTAAAAAATACGATTGAGGGGGCGTAAAGAGAAGATACGATATGTGTTTTGAGATATTTTATTTACATGGTAAATGATGGATGATGTGATTTTAATGTGAATATGATGAGATATGTTGTGACTTGTGAATGTGAATGGATCGGATTTTATATATCCAAGTTAATTTTTTTTCTAGCAAGTGAGTTTGATTTAAGTTAATAATTACAGTATACAAGTAAAAAATCAATGTAAAAGTGTATTTTTTTTTTAGTTATCTAAGTTACTTTTTGCGTTTTAGAGTTTATGTTTCAAATAATATATGCTTATTGGAGAATTGCATCAAAAAAAGTTAAAACATTTTCAAATTTGCATATTTTTTTATGATACAATTTTCATTCAGTAACGTAATACTGTTTTAAAATTTTCGAATATATATACGAATATGCAATTTTAGTAGGTATATAACTGCCCTTATTTTTTATCATCCTATAGGATTAGCAATGAGAACCAACTGGGCTAGCTCACTTGGCCACCAATGGTATTATTGAGTATGTGAGTTCCTCACTACTTTAGTTGTTGTGGGTTCAAGTCTCGCTGGAAGCATTTGTGAAATATATTGTGAGATAGTTGTGAAAAAAATGTCTTTCTAAAAAAAAATAGAATTAGCAAATGAGTGAACAATGACCAACAATTTCATAACTCATGTATATCATAATCAATGACCAAAATTCTCGTCACCACCCTATATAAAAAAATACATAAGCATATTAATTTTAGTGACCACATGGTGACCCACTTATAATTTCAGTACACGACTTTTTACCGGTGACGAAAAATAATGACCATAAATTATATCGTAACTATTTTCATCTAAATAGTGACCAAATAATAAAGTCGTCACTGAATTTTGGTCACTAAAGCCCCTTTTTCTGTAGTGATGTTGCAGCCAAAAGCAACATGAGCTATCAAGTCCATGTATCTATTCATTTAGAAGATGTTTTACAACTTTAACAATATGGTTCTATTGATTTCAAGTCCATAGAATCAATAAAGGATACATTAAGTCATCACAAACCACTATATAGTTCGAAAGCTTTGGCTCCTTCAAGGAACTTGAAACTTCTAACCTCAGTTTATATTATGAAATTTGTGTCGCTAAAGTGACGCAGTGATGCAGTTTACGTTTTATACAAAAAGCACCGCAACACCTTTTAATGTTGACCTCAAGTGTATCTTTGATCCTCATCATAACATACAAATCTAACATCTTTTTTTCTAAAGAATTTATACTGGTAATAGTAAAAACCAAAGAAAAAGGACAGCATTAATTATTTACGTTGGAACATATTGGTGTTTTCTTTTGGGAAGGTATCATGTAGGGGCTAACACCCGCCGCAGCGAAGCGCGGGTCCAAAAATCTTGTTTTAGTACATTTAATAGTAATTCTTTTACAAGATGTATTTAATAATAAAAGCTGGTCAAATGAGGTGTAAACCATAGGACCCTAACTTAATATGCAACATGTCCAAGTAATTAATACTATGTATAACACATTTAATTTTTTTTAACTTAATATAACACATTTAATAGTAATTCTTTTACACATACATAAATGTATAAAGCATTCATTAATGTAAGTTTAATGTTAAATTTTTGTTTGGTTATGAACATTTAAATTTATTGAAAATTGCATACAAAAAAAACCAATTATATATGTATATTTTATAAAAGTTTAGTGAAAGTTTAGTCATTTTGCTAATAAATTCAATTGAAAAGATTCGTACATGTCAAAGTAGGAAAAAATTCAAATAATTTACAAAGTATGAAGACGTGTAAAATATTAAGTATGTAAATGTTTACACGTTATATAATATTGTGACGAAAATTACACAACATCTATTTATTAACAAGTACATTTCACCGTCAATCAACACAAATTCGTAATACTACTGACCATCGTTTTGATATCGTCATTACATCGTGACGCACATGTCGATGGAATAGTGTGTGATAAAGTTATATCTTAAAATTCTCGCCATGCGTAAAACTAATATCACTGAAAACATTTGATCGAAAAATATTGCTCGCCAAAATTTTGATTACAGGGTACCTGCCGCCGCAACGCGCGAGTACCCTGCTAATACATTATAATGTAGTATAGATACTAAGGTCCGGTTCATAGAAACAACTCAGGGTGGCCTACTGGCAAAAAGGCTTGACACTATTACTCTAAGATGTGTGAGGTCTCAATAGGTGTAAACAACGGTAAAGTGGTCGCCAACCTCATGAAAATAAAGGGTTTTACCCGACTTGAGTCTGTGTGGTGGTGCGTTTAAAACCCAGAAATTATTTAGCCAACACCATGGTTACCCAAAAAGATTCAGTTCATACAATAGAAAGCTAGATTAAATGAGATTACAAACACATATCCAGAACAGAAAGGTTGGGATGCTAATTGTTACGTGTCCATGCTCATGCATTAAGTAGTAGTAAGGAGTCTATTTTAATTAAGGAGTCTATTTTAATTGTTGCTTTTGTTTCTCTTTTTCCAGTAAGTTAGGTTGTGCTAGAATAAAAGAGATAGTAGGGATGCCCATGTTTCCATGTTTTCTTCATTTTAGGAACGTGTCTTGTTTCTCTTTAAAAGGGAGAGGTTTTATGTTTGGAAATATACATAAAATTGCTCCAATACTTCTCTCCATTCTATCTTACTTCTTTCTTATTTTCTTTGCCATTGTCATCACTATCGACCCACATCAGTGGAATCAGAGAGGTGTTGATCTATGGAAACTCGCAAATAATCTCAAACCGAATTCCAACAGGAGACCGGCGAACGTTTCGCTAAACATGAAGCCATGTTTGACAAAATCATGGTCGAATTGCAGAAGCTGACAACCCGACAAAACCAATGGCGACAGGCGGCGGTAACCCGAAACCCTACCTAAAATTGCACTTCCCACGCTTCGGAGGGGAAGATCCTAGGGGTTGGCTCTATCAGGCTCAACAATATTTCGAGTTCCAACGGGTTGAGGTGGAAGATCAGGTTCAGTTAGCGTCCTTTCATCTCGATGGGATTGCACTCCAGTGGCATAGATGGATCACCAAATTTCGTGGGCCCATGACATGGGCTGAATTCTCAAAGGCCCTTTTGGGAAGATTTAGACCCACCGATTATGAGGACCCAGCAGAGGCGTTATCTAGACTTAAACAAGTTACCACAATGGCTTTGTATCAAGAAGCTTTTGAGAAGATTTCACACCAAGTGGACGGGTTACCAGAGGTATTCTTGGTGGGGTGTTTCATTGGGGGATTGAAGGAGGAAATTCGATTGGAAGTTAAACTCAAGAAACCTAGGAGCTTGACGGATGCAATAGGCATGGCTCTTTTGGTGGAGGAAAAAATCAATGTACAACGTCGGGTTTCGGTGAGTCAGAGATCACTGTCTCTTCCTGCCCCAAGCCGACCAACCACTACCCAAGGAATTCTTGGCCCGAGTCCAACCCAACGACTCGCCTTGCCTGCACCAACCTCGGTTCGAAGGCTGTCACAAACCGAGGCACGAGAACGACGGGAGAAAGGGCTATGCTACTATTGTGACGATCGGTACACGTCGGGTCATAAATGTAGTAAACCACAATTATTCATGATCAGCAACGTTCCAGAGGACGATGATGAGGAGCCGATTGGCGATACCCAGGAACAAACCCAAGATGACTCCCATGCAGAGATTTCATTCCATGCAATCTCCGGCTCCATTACCCCTCAGACTCTTCGGTTGCCTGGCAAAATAAAAAACAAAGAGGTGGTGGTTTTAATTGATGGGGGCAGTACACATAACTTCGTTGACCAGGCATTGGTCGATCGATTTGGTCTAGTGGTGGAAAGAGATACGCCCTTTAAGGTGGTGGTCGCCAACCGGGAACACGTCTCCTGCACCGGACGGGTACGTAATTTGACAATTACCATTCAAGGGTACGTCATCTCTACCGATTTTTTTGTGCTTCCGGTAGCGGCATGTCCGATCGTGCTTGGGGTTCAATGGCTAAAAACCCTAGGACCGGTTGAGATTGATTATAATCAGCTAACGATAGGGTTCAACATGGCTGGCTCTTCACATAAGCTTCAGGGTTTAAAGGGGTCTGACCTAGCGGCGTTGAAGGCTCACGAGTTGATGGGGATACATGGAACCGCCTTATTGCTCCAAATCAGCCCCGTTTCTGATGACAACCCACCCGAACGGACTCCTTGTTCGGTCATTCAGCGGGTCCTGTCCCAGTTTGCTAAGGTTTTTCAAAGCCCTACTACTTTACCACCTAAGCGGTTCCAAGATCATGGGATTCCCTTACTTCCAGGAGCCAAACCGGTGAGCACTCGTCCCTACCGACAACCTTATTTACAGAAGGCTGAGATCGAGAAATAGGTTCATGAGTTGCTGCAGCAAGGATTGATTCGACCAAGTCATAATCCCTTCTCCTAACCAGTCTTGTTGGTAAAAAAATCAGACGGCACATGGAGGTTTTGCATAGATTACAGGTCCTTAAATGATCTCACGGTAAAGGACAAGTACCCCATTCCCATGATTGATGAACTACTGGATGAGTTACATGGTTCCCGGTTCTACTCAAAGCTCGATCTACGCTACGGGTATCATCAAATTCGAGTCTGCGATGAAGACATTCACAAGACGGCTTTTAAGACCCACGAGGGACACTACGAATTTGTAGTGATGCCTTTTGGTCTCACCAACGCCCCCACCACCTTCCAATGCCTAATGAATGATTTGTTTCGACCGTACCTTCGTAAGTTTATCTTGGTTTTTTTGGATGATATTTTAATTTATTCAAAGACTCTTGAAGAACATATGGATCATTTACATGTTGTTTTAGGAATTCTGGAGGCTAACCAGCTCTTTGCAAAGGCTAGCAAATGTTGTTTTGGTGTCACACAGGTCAACTATTTGGGCCATGTTATCTCATCCGATGGGGTGGCGGTTGAATCGGATAAAATCCAAACCGTATTATCTTGGCCCACACCTACCAACGCAAAAGGGGTTCGGGGTTTTCTCGGGTTGGTCGGGTATTACCGCAAGTTTATAAAGGGATTTGGAGGTATTGCAACACCCTTGCACAGGTTAGTGGTGAAGGCTCCATTCCAGTGGGATGAATCTACTAATCAAGCATTTGAGGACTTAAAAAAGGCTCTCACAATAACACCTACTTTGGGGTTACCCAATTGGTCCCTTCCATTTACCCTTGAGTGTGACACAAGTGGGGTGTGAATTGGGGTTGTTTTAACACAAAATGGACGACCCCTCCCCTATTTTAGTTCCCCGTTAAAGGGTAGCATGTTGTCATGGTCAACCTACGAAAAAGAAATGTTGGCGGTAGTTAAGGCGGTTCGTAAATGGAGGCATTATCTATTGGGGCGACCCTTTGTGGTCAAGACGGATCATATGAGCCTAAAATATCTTTTGGAACAACGTCTCACTACACTGGCTCAAGCACAATGGTTACCAAAACTCTTAGGTTATGATTACAAAATCGAGTACAAAAAAGGAGTGTCAAATATAGGAGCGGATGCACTTTCCCGATGACTCGAGTGTCATTTCTTGGCTATGGCCCATCCGTGTTCACTTATTTAGGCTGAAGTTCAAAAAGAAGTCCTCCTTATTATTCGGGTTTACCTTCTTCCCTGCCTGGTAATTCGCAGAAGGGTGTGGTGCTTCGAGATGGAGTATGGTTTCGAGAAAGGGCCATTTTGGTCAGTCCCACTTCTCCGTTATTATCTACTGTATCAGAGATGTGTCACTCATCACCAGAAGGAGGCCATTTTGGGTTCCACCAAACCTTGGCTAAAGTCAAACAAAGTTTCTAGTGGGTCGGGTTAAAAGAAAGGCTGAAATGGTTTATTTGTAAATGTCCAGTTTGTTAATGTTTTAAATCTGATAGTATGAAACCTGCTGGGTTATTACAACCCCTCCGGGTTCCAAAGCGTATTTAGGACGATGTAACCATAGATTTTGTGGAAGGCTTACCCAACTCGAATGGTTTCACCGCTGTCATGGTGGTAGTCGACAGGCTCTCAAAGTATGCCCACTTTGTACCCTTACGACATCCGTTCACTGCAGCCACCATTACTCAGGAGTTTGTGGCTAATATTGTATGCCTTCATGGTGTTCCATTGACGGTGGTGAGTGATCGATACAAAGTTTTTATTAGATCGATTTGGCAAGATCTTTTCAAATTGCAAGGCACGGGTTTATGTATGATTTCAAGTTACCACCCTCAATCTGATAGGCAAACGGAGGTTGTCAATCACACGATGGAATAATACTTGAGATATTTTGTTGGTGATAAACAAAAAAAGTTGGTCAAATGGATACATTGGGTGAAGTATAGTTACAATACCTCAGTGCGCTATTCTACTTAAATGATGCCTTTTCAGGTGGTGTATAGCCGGACTCCTCTAAAGTTGATACCTAATGTTCCAAGCATGACAAACGTACAAACCATTGATGAGTACCTTCATGATCGGGATAAGTTATTGAGGCAATTACATGTTAATTTGCTAGCAGAACAACATCGCATGAAGATACAAGCAAATCATCACAGGAGGGATTTTGAATTTGAGGTAGGTGATTTGGTTTTCATATTTCATAGATCCAATAAACTCAGTCCCTGATTCTTCAGGCCTTACCGGGTTCTCAAGAAGGTGGGGCCAGTGGCATACCGGGTTGAGTTGCCACCTGGCTTACTCATACATGACGTATTCCATGTCAGTTTACTAAAAAAATGTGTTGAACTGGTTACCGACCCAATTCTAGCAGCCATAGATGTCACTTAAACACCTCAACCAGAATGTATTTTGGATGAGTAGGTGGTTTAAAAAGGGAAATATCGGCCCAAGATGGAACTTTTGGTCAAGTGGGTGGGGTGCCCTCGTGAAGACGCAACCTGGGAAATGAAATGGCAGTTTGCTCGTTCTTACCCTAACTTTTGCCTTGAGGACAAGGCGGGTGTAAGTGGGGTGGATTGTTATGTATCCATGACCATGCATTAAGTAGTAGTGAGTCTATTTTAATTGTTTGCTTTTGTTCTCTTTTTCTAGTGGGTTAGGTTGTGCTAGAATAAAGGAGATAGTGGGATGTCTATGTTCCTATGTTTTCTGTTTTCTTCATTTTAAAAAATGTAGTGGTACGTTGTTTCTCTTTAAAAAGAGAGAGATTTTATGTTTGGGAATATATAGAAAATTATTCCACAACCATCTCTCAGTATGTCTATAGGTCTTGTGCTTTGGTGTTGCATATGTGTTATGCTAAAGTTTTCAAGTTATGTGACACGTATGCGTCCAAACTCAAAAGGATGTATATAATGGTGGCAATCTCAACCCGCTTACTTATGTCATGAATGGGCACCTTTGGGCGGGTTTTGTCTCAACTGGTAAAAAAATAATAGCTAAAAGGGAAACGGGTTAAATGGGTCAAACATATTTAAAGTCAGCCAAAATATACTTTTAGGACATAAAACCTCCTAAATTATTTCATTCAAAGATAAGTTTTTAATGCAAATTGTATTTAGAAAAAAATTAACAATATCGACAAAAAAGCCTGTTTTTGTATCCCAACCAGACCAGTCACATATCCACTCATGCTCGATGAAGCTTAAAGAAATGGTTTCTATTCCACATAGCATTTAAGGTAACTTTTATTTTCTGCTCTTATAAACTTATAATCAAGTGAAATGTCTTATTTGATGCACTCAATCACTTTCTATTTAAAGCTCAAGGAAAGGGAAGTTTCCAAAACCTCTAGGAAAGCTTCGGGAGCAAAAGCTTGATATATTAGATAAGTGTCTGTAGTTTGTTACTTTGTTAAGCTTCGTGAGCAAAAGCTTGACTAATTGATGTGAAATATTATGTATGGCTGGATTTACAAGTTGTTTGGCTGGTAACTATCATGTCTAAAATACACTTCAACGACAAGTAAATGAATCTCGGGATAAAGATATGAAACCTACAATTACAATTTATAACAATAGAGTATGTGTGAAAACTACATAAAGAAATGAACTGAATAACAGAATATGCACAGTGCAATATACAACAGATGTTATTTGTGGATGCACGATAATGATTCTTACACAACATTGATAGCCACAGTTCATCCTTAGCCTCCTTCACATGAGATCTGAGATAATCTTTGTCACCATGTTTAAAGAATGTTTAGCTGAAGATCTGTTTTAAAATTATGGAGTTAAAGAAAGAAATATATGGTAAAAATTTATAACGATATATCAAAACAAAAATAGTATGCAACATGAAATACAGTACTGCATAAGTTCATGTACAGCTAATAAAGCAAACATCAGCTAAGATTAATTTCCTAACAAGGAAGGTGAGGCTGGGTATTTACATCAAAGATCCAGATAAATTCTCCACCCAGCTCTAAATTTGTTACCCCTTATTCTTATGCAAGTTTGTTAACTTATTGCTTAAACAAGATGTTCTCGCAAGGAAAAGACCCCATGGTGATAAATCACATGCTCGGTAACCAATAGAAGTCCATGAGACATGTCGCTTTAGTTACTTTATATAGGTTAGATACAACACCAAAGCCATTCATTGGCATATGTAGAATATTTTTCGTACTAAAAAATATCAGACTGTGATTGTCTAAACTTAAGAGTTAGTAGGCCGATTCAGTGCCCAATGATCTTTGCCTAGAATTAAATAGAAATTAGGCTAAGTATTGAAGAACCTCTGAGTGTGGACTCAGATGTATTGAAGAACCTATAAGTAGTAGACTCAGAAGAAATGAAAGGACTCTCTAAGTGCAAAGCCTCAGAGAGCAACATCAGACGTATTTAAGTCAAAGACATCGTCAAGGAAGTCAAAAATTACTTGAAGACATACTCATCAGCTTGGATGGATATCAGCTGGTATGTAAAAGGAATACGCTAAGGTTCTAAGGAGAGTCAGAGGTGACAATACTATAACTATCCTATCACCCCTTTAAAGAAGAACAAGCTGAGCTTAAGCTGTTCTCTGAAGTTTAGGCTGGAAACTCAATATCTCCTGAAGGCGCGACAAAAGGTGATTTGAGTTGTCTATACCAAGTACGAAGTTGGTAAAATTAGTGAACGGTTGGCAAAACTGTTCACTAAAGTATGGGTAGGTAGTTCCCAGGATTGGATGTGCATTAAATACTTCGTACTTCCTCTACTAGAATCTTGACACATTACAACTCCCCCACTAAGGGCGCAACCTCGGGTGTGTATAAATAGAGAACATAGTTAGGAGTAAATACAACCGCTTTAATTGTCATTGTCATTATAGGCGTTTACTCCTTTGTCGAACTTTTACAATAAACCTCTGACCCTATCAGCTATCTATATATGTTCGATTGTAAACTTGATACATTGACAAGTTTACTTGTTCAAAGGGTGATCATACATTGTCATTCAACTTGTGTGATCCATAGCACATTTTAATACTTTGATTATTAATCAATAAAGCATTACATGATTGAAAAGTTATTACTTGTGTTATTATCAGTTGTAGTATCATTTCTAGACGTGCAAATTATGACTTTTAATTAGATCAGAGCAGTGTCAATTCATAAATCTTTTAAGAAACTGTTCTCTGTTTTAAAATCTAGATCTAATCATGTTTGGAAGTGTACCACCACTACCACCATCATTTGGAACTAGTACTGGCAATACGAGTAGCCCTAATGCTAATAGGGTTGACACGATGCCTTTAACTAATGACCCTATCAATACCACAAATACAACTAATGTATCTTAAAGTGGTGTTGATGAGAATCTCCCTCGACTTTTTGATTCTAGAGGAGGTTCTCATGTCACAAATGTTCTTGCTTTTGACAAAGAGGATTTTACGAGTTGGAAAGTTAGGTTCTTAGTATTCCTTGACGGACTTGAACCTTACCTTCTGAAAACTCTAGAAGATAGACCATTAGTACCCATGTCAAGTTTGTCTACTTCTGAAAATCCTTTGCCTAAACATCAAAATCAATGGTCAAATACTGAGAGTCGTCTTGCTAATCAAGATAAACGATTAAAAAGTATCATTATATCTTGTTTAACAAATAATGTTATGAAATCGGTCATCAAATGAAAACTGCAAAAGAGATGTGGAATGATCTCATTTTAGCTCATGAGGGACCCTCAGACATAAGAAATACCAAGATTGCAGCCTTGAAACTCAAGTCAATGCTTTTAAATCACTTGAAGGTGAAAAAGTAAATGGAACTTTCACAAGGTTAAAATGCTTGATAAATAACTTTGAAAATAATGGTGTTACCATTCCTCAAGTAGAAGTTAATGATACGTTTGTTAATAGCCTGCCAAGAAAATAACTGAGCAAGAATCAAACTCAAAGGGAAAATAATTCTATCAAAAATGATTGTCTGACCACTCTGTATGGAAAGTACAATTATAAGGAGGGTCTGATTGATCAAATATATGAATCAGAGACATAGAGATTTACCATTCAGGCCTCAAGCTCAAAAGCCTAGATTTCTAACCATGAATTTTAGGATAGTGACTCGGATGTTAAAGTAGATGAGAGGACCAGCAATGAATTTATGGATGACTTAAATGTTGAGTATCATGAAAGAGCTCTATTGGAAAATTAGAATAGGTTTTATAAGAGGTCTGGCGGGTTGGGTCAGCTAGGAAACCCTTGGACAAATCCAAAGAAACATGCTTTGCTTGTGGGAAATTTGGTCATTTTCAAAAAGACTGTTCCTCAGACAAAACTTCCACACCATCTTATCCATCCTCAAACAATTTATAACAATCCATATTTTAGGTCATTGTACGACGTTATATAATCCACTATTTATTTTTAGTATCATACGCGTTTGCTTTTAATTTTAATCGTTAAGTTAAATCGCGTAAGCTAAAAATGATCATTCAATGTAAACGGGCATCAAACAATTAAATATTTACGTCAAGCAAGTGTTAGATAATTAATTAGAGGATAATTATTAAGTTTTCACATTTAATTTTTTTGGTTACGTAAAGTGTTTACGTTTCACGATAAAATACGTTTCGGCGTACCCGAAACCACCAAAACTTTTCTACGCTTCAACAAATAACCATTTTTATACCCAATGCCTAAAGTTTTATAAAAATGAACCCATATTTATCACCATATCCTAATTTTATGATAAGGAAATAAACAAAGACTTTGAAGTTACAAGTATTTACCTTTATGTTTAAACTACACTTTATAATTTCAAGTAAATGCTAGATATTATACAAAATATCAAAGTTGTAAGAAACTAGAAGGGGAGTTGAATAATTTACCAGTTAATTGGCCGTTTTAAAAGTTTGCTTAGAAAATTGTTTGATTCGAGTTGTATGTCAATCAATCAACAATATGAATCACAACTAAAATATCTAATGTAATGAACAAAGTAAACAATAACAATATAGAGATAGAGAAATAAACGATCAAACCAAGTCACCAAGATTTATAGTGGTACGGCAACGAAGCACCTCTTCGTTCCTACTCTACTCCCTGAGTACTCCACTCGATTTTTCACTATGTCAACAAGCTCCCTTTAGTAGAGAAAACCGTTTACACGTCGCTTAGTTTCTTTTCCGACACTAAGCTAGATGTCGAGTTCTAATCGTAGCTAGAACCAATCTAAGACTTCACTAAATCTCTATACACCCACAAGATATATACCCTTGGATTGACACACAATCCAAATCACACCAATATACAATTTACACTATTGGATCTACACACAATCCAATCTACATAACAACACAAAGTAAATGTAATGAAGATATGTGATCTTAAGAAGGAAGAGAAAGATCACTTGATAACAAATCATATGTAGAAGAATACGATTGTTCTTCTCTTGCACTTGATTAGAAGAAGAAGGGAGGAAGAAAGAATTAATCACTTGAAACAAGATCAAGGTATGTTAGTGATCAAG
>BQNB010123496.1:0-15030 GCA_026074375.1 Tanacetum coccineum
GTGAGATCCAGAAGGAGCGTGCACACAACCATTTTGATAAAGGCGAATGCGAGACAGTACCGGCTTATGAATTTCTGTTATGCATCCTTTTTCGTGTTTGCAGTAATGTTTACCCACTGTCACCATCATACTATGCACGAAGGCCCCGATTATTCCTTAGAACCATTACACATATTTGATGACAACAAATTCTTTTGGAACCGAGTTTTATGTAAGATCAAGAATCGACTTTCATGACAAGTTTTCTTTAGGATCTTTTGAACGAGAGGGTATTGAGAAAGAAATCACGGTCACTTCTTTATGGAAATATCATGGGGATTTCATGTCAAGATTCGATGGCCGGATGCGTACATAAGGACCTTACGGAGCTCCAAATGTTATGATTCCAATCTTAGGAGATTGATCTTTGAGTTTGTGTTCTTAGTATTGATTTTTCGTTGGATGCGGCAACTTTAGAAACAATAATTGTTTTAAGGGTTTCTTAATTATCTTTGAAGAATTATTATCTTTGTTAGTTGTATTGATTAATTATTACACTCCAACAGTCTCTTAACTTTGTTTTTCAAATTTTAATTTATGCTCAAGAACTAGCCTTAAGGCCCGCCCGTTGGGCGGCTAGCTTTAAAATATTATTTGAAGATAAAAAAGTGAGAAGTATAATGTAATGTATATAAAGTACTAAAAAGAAAGATATAAGGAATTATATAAAAAAAATTAAGTAAAGAATCATAGTTTGTTTAATAATATATTGCAAGTGTCAAAGTTATAACAATTATTAAGCTACATATAAAAATAATAATAAGTTACGAATCATAGTTTGATTTATATACATAAGATGGATTTTCATAGCTGTATTGTTCTCAGTTCATTAAAGCTTATTTGTTTAATAAACTCCCTCTAATATATCTTTGTAAAGAATTGATATGTTGTTAAAATTTAAAGGTTTCAAACTTAGAAGTAGTTATGTGAATGAGTTAAATTTTAAACAAAAGATGTGTAATATTTAAGGATATGAAAGATATTTATATATTTATTATTCGTTCATCCGCATGTGTAATCAATATAAAGGACATCACCTGTAATTACAGAACTATACCACAACTCTATATATACTTCAGAACATGCATAATATGTAAATGCAACAAACAAAAGTGATTTAAAAGAAAAACAATTGTATTTCATCTTCAAGTATAAAACGAACAAAAGTGTTGAATTAGTAGTTTGGGAATAAATCAGCCAGAAAAATAGCCAACATCTTTATTAAAGTCAACATGTATGAAAAACATCCCAAGACCCCACGAAACAAAACAAAATAAAACGAAGTTGTATCAAAACAAACCATAAACTTATTATATAAATGACTTGTGACAACATAAAGATGATATATGACCTTCTGAAATAGCTCATTCATCTGGTTCGAAATCATCACTTTAAGGAATCATCTATCCTTTCTTTGCTTGATTCCTCTTCCTCATTGTAATTCATCTAAATCGATGATTGCTACATTTTCCGCATTTCCATGAACTGATGACTACACCGTTCAGAAGCTGCAACTCCTTTTGACTTGGGAGTTTCCTCAATGTTGAATGGGACAATATCACTTGATGAGAACTTGCTTGAGCTACCAGACTTCAAAAGGGGGGTTTGAACATCACATCGTCACGAGCACCCTGTAAAAATGGTTTTTGTTTAAAATGAATTATAAATAGACGAATGTGTACAAACAAACTTCAAAATAAAATAACATTAATGAAAACACGGTTGTCATATAAAAAAATACTTGTTTCCACAGAAATCCTTCTTGAACAATTTCTGATCATGTTTGATCTCTGCTATCTTTAGAACTTGGTAGACAAATGATAGTTTGTTAAAATTGTAAGTCGCTGTATTGGAAGCAAGAACAACATGTTTCCCCAACCATGTTATTGGCTCATAAGGAAATAGTACATACATACAGTCTAAACCACATACACATATGAGGAGAGATATAACATTTTATATACTATGTTAGTTTAAAAGACCAAGTCAAAAAAAGAAGAGGGATGCTGAACCAGGTGTCATCTATGACACGAGATGATTACTTTGTACTTGCCATTTTAAAGTTTGTTATTTAAAATGAAATATAGGAAAACATAAGTGTTTATAGGCAGGATTAAAAAATGAATAAATAATGATTTAGAATGAATATAATCAGACCTGATCCCACGTACCTCAATTTCATTGATTCCTTTGTGACGGTCAATTCCAGTAAACTTCATTTCCATCCGTCAACTTGTTTGTGAATTCAACCAATACTTCTTACACGCGAGATACGACGCCCCATCACATCCATGCAGCATCGGTGTATTTTTGTAATTCCCGCAATACAAAATGCAATGAAATCCACAGGAAACAAGGATGTAATGTGACTAATATTTAAAACTCGGTATTAAAACAATTGGAAAAATTAAGAGTACAAATAGTACATACCACACATGCTTTCACAGTATTGAGCCAACCATTTTTATTGATTGGCAACCTTGAAAAATATTCCTGAGGTTGTCAAATTCCCTTTTACGGGTGACAAGAGAGATGGATGATCTTTTATTTGGGATCATACCTTCCAGCTAGAGTGTGGTACCTATACAGTGTTGATAAAAAAGTTGAAAGATCAATAAAGTGCTTGCAGTATATTCTGTTAGTAATAACAAAATGATTCTTGTCAGTGTTACAAAGTATCGTTATATAACCAAAAGTTGTAAGTCGGATTCTATATAGGTTAAGTCGGTCATCCAAGTATTTGCGAAATCAATTATCCGCGATAATATTCAGTTTAAAGAGGAAGTGTTGATTGCCAGTCCACGACGTAACTGTAAATACTTGATTGTTTTTTATCAAATTGTGGTGGCCATGAAATCATGTGATTTTAGTACAGATCAATAGAGGAAAATAGCGGCACAAAAATAACAACATATTATAGAATTGTTTCTTTTTGCGTATGTTCTGTTTTGTAAGAGGGTGTTTTGGTTGTGGACACCTATTTGAAACTGAAAATTGAAGTTTTTCCATTGTCGAATATACAAATGAAAGCATTATTAAAAACCGCAGTCCAGGATTGAAGTATTACTTTGTCGAAAAGCAGCCCCTTCAGGGAATGTCATCATTTATAAACATTTGGTGGATAAAAATGCAATTTGGACACACAGATGGTTTTTCCTGCAATATGAACCGTATGTAAATTAATATAGAACACTGTTAAAAATAACAATTGATTTAACAAAAGTAAAGTGGATAGCAAATTACTATTAAAATACTTAACTTTTGCCAATTGAAGTAGCATAACAAACATGACAGAAGTACTAGACCCTCCCTTCCGCTTGTTGCATAATTTAACCAACTTATCATAACATTTTAGGTCCATGGCTTCAACAAAACAGCATTCAAGTTTCACCAGCCACAGTTAACACAAATAACAATAACAAAATATATGAAAACAACAGAATAGAGAATAGATTTATGTTTGATACAATTTTATAATAAAAATCTTACTCAACATCCTCAAGGATCAAAGTCCTTCTTATTTTGTCTACTTCGAAGTTGTTAAAAGGGATACAATCTGTCATTGATACAGCTGTTCCAATGACATATGCAATATGATAATCATAAATAATTAATAAAGGCAACAAATATTATGTATGTATGAAACAACCCTAAAAACATTGTATAATAAATTGACTCACCAACAACATCCGATGGCGAAAATTGTTTGGTGCTAAAGTTTGCAAATGGCTCAAACTTGAAACCACGTGTGTTAAATAGCTATTTTTAGACAGTAATAATAACATTTACAAACCTGTGCATCTTGAAACACCATGTCCAATGCCCAAACTTCGTTAGGCCTACCAACAGGGTGAGATTTCCAAAGGCTAATGCATCTACCCAAAACTTTTAGATCATCAATCATAGGATCGATGTCGCACAACTGTGTGACATTCATGAGATTCAGTTCCATTTTTTGTAAGCTACAAAGATAAAAATAAACAAACTTTCAGGGATAACAAACAAATAAATAAAAACAATACCAATCCACCTATTAATAAAGCTAAATAAATAGTATATTAGTTGAAGTATGATATGAGAATACTCATAGATACCTTTTGAGAAAATAAAAGAAGATGAAAAAATATGATTGATGATCTGTGTTTACATTCGACCAATTTATAGGGTGTGGATTAGGTTAAAAATGATTTCAAATTTTTAAAATGTAACTGACTAACTATGGTAACGATTTTTCCAGTTAATTTGATTTGTCCAGTTAATTTGATTTACGTTACTTTGTTTCCTGAAATCATGTTTATTTCAAAGTTTCCATAATCAATAGTTAAAAACATTATGAAATCTCTTTCCTGAAATCATGTTAATTTCAATGTTTCCATAATCAAAAACTGACGCAGCAAATCAATCCTGAAACAATAGAACATAATGAACAAATCCCCAAACAAAACATTAACACGAATTAATTTGAACACATAAAATAAAAGTATCAATATAATCACTAACCTTGTAAATAACATTAACACATAAAAGTATCAATATAATGACAAACCAAATTTATTTGAACACATAAATAAAAAGAATCACTAACCTTGTAAATGGGTGATTTTGATGCTAACATCAATTGACATCCTGTTAAATTGAAAAGAGTTTGGTTCTATCCATTTAATCATATTAGTTATTCGATTATAATGGGGGGTTTTTTGTGTTCATAATAATTTGTGGTTTTTTGAAAGTGAATGGATTGTATCATTATAATTTGATTCGATTATTGTTTAGATGATTAATTGTTGCAGATATGATTATTTGATTGAACTAGAATTGTGAACACGGTTGATTTTTGGTGTGGTTTTGTTTGGGAAAGTAAATAATGAAGGAATAAATACTGATTGAATTGTAGCCTTTGATTATTTTTTATGGGACACGTGTCTTTTTTTTAGATTTTATGTTTGAAAATGAATTCCCACAAAGTTTATTTTATATAGTAGGTAGATTTAAATCTTAAAATTTCATATATATCCCTCTTTTGTTTCAAAATTACATATATATCACATCTAACTTAAAAATGACAAATATATTTAATCTAAACTTAAAATTATCATATATGTCCAAATACCCAATTTAAATTAAAACTTTAAAATACATATTAAATATTATTTGATTTAAAAAAACCATATACCTTTTTTTTCTTTTTCTTTATAATCGCACATATATATCATATCTTCATTAAGTGCTCAACATATATTGCTTATATATATTCTATCGATATGGACAAAAACATAACTGGACTATGGATACACAATAGTATATACATATGCGTTCATTGATTAATAAAAAATGTTGCTCATAAGATCTTAACGCAAAATATTTGCTTCCCAAAACTCCATAATTTTACTAGGATGAACAAGTTAAAAAAATAGCCGCACACAAAGTGTGTGAGCATTTAAACCAACAAAATACATAAAAAAAACTAGTCTTAAATAAACTAAATCAACACAACAAGAGAAGTAACGAATAGTCTTCACAAGCTTTTTCATATCTAACCCGATGACGTATATGATGCTTCACAAACATATATGATAATCTTAAGTTTTAGATTAGATATATATGTAATTTTTAAGTTAGATTTGATATATATATATATATAATTTTTAAACGAAAGAGGGATATATATGAAATTTTAAGTTTTAGATTGGATATATATGTAATTTTTAAGTTGGGTTGGATATATATGTAATTTCCAACCAAAAGATGGATATATATGAAATTCTCCCTTTTAAAAAAGAAAGTCGGAGTATATAATTTTTTTAATGACTATTTTGCTTACTAAATATAGTGTAAGAATAAAGTTTTAGTGATCCCTTTTCTTTTCTCTTTAGTGGGAGTTAACAAAATAGCTAATTAAAAATGAGAAAAGAGTAAGTAATAAAGTGATCAGTAAAAGTCTATTCTTACACTATATTTAGTAAGCAAAATGGTCATTAGAAAAATTATATACCCCAACTTTCTTTTTTAAAAGTACATTATTTTTTTGCTTACTTTTATCTTTAATAAGAATTAGTCATCAAATGTTACAAATGGTTTAGATGACTATTTTAAGCAAAATATTTAGTAAGTAAATGACTATTATTTTGTAGTGTAAGTAACTAATCAAGGAACCTTCATTAAAAAAAATCAAGGAACCAATAGAGAGAGGTCCATAAGTTATTTTTGAATAAAAAGAAATAAAAAATACAGTGATGACATCATAAAAGAATGAAATAAACGACGTAATGAAATAAATGACGTAATGAAATGGTTCATTACCGTTATTAATCATGTTTGGTTTATATGATAAGGCGTAATGGAATCGATAATAAAAAGACTAAAATACCCCATCGATGATAGAAATTATTTAATGTGGTTAATTAATAATAGGGTTTTATGTAATTTAATTCCATTACGCGATGGAATGAGAAAAAACTAGGGGACCTCTAAGAAATAATCGATTCAATTCCTACTTTGATTACAATATACCAAACGCTGCGTTAAGCTAAGTTAATGTATTTGTGATGTGAAATCATTGTCTTTTTAATAAATAGAATTAACAGATTTTTATAAAATCGTGGGTTTAGTAATTTACCATCTTTTTTTATAAAATTGTCGGTCCGTGAACTTTCTAATTATTGAATTAAAAAAATTACTTTTATCCAAACACCCCTCTTCTTTTACCTCTCCTCCAGAACACCATCACCGTTTACCTCAAATTCAAAACTTATAAACAAACTTTTCAACACAAATTTTTTCAAACCCACTTATAAACATCAAGTCAAACACTCCTTTTTTATAACTCACCACTTTTCTTCAACCTCTAACCTCTATTACCATCATCATCACCACCACCATAGCACCACCAGGGGCGGAGCCAAAAAGTGGTGGTTGATGGGGCATATTTTGATACTTTTTAAAACCTACAATACAAATTGGTTCATTAGGAGGGGGCAAATTACAAAAATAGTTAATATGTTAAAAAAATTTAATATAGTTTTTTTCGCTAGATAGGCACGTCCCACCGTTACCCCCCCCCCCCCCTCTCTCTCTCAACTCCGCCTATGCCCACCAACACCATCGTGTTCACCATTAAAAGTCTCGTTTTCTTTTCAATTATATACTCGCTTATATATAACCAGGGACGTTCTATGGATCTCGGTGGTCTCGTGTCACTACCACAAAGAGACCTTTCACACACAAAATGAACATGTATGAGTAGTGCATGAACTAACTAAACTTAATCCTCATATTACGTATATATACAATATAAATGCATGAAATTTTGTGCCTCCCTTCATGTGGTGATCGTGTGCAATATCACCGCTTGCACTCCTTTAAAAACGACCGCGTATATAAAGATAAAAGCTTAAACCAAGTCATTAACACAGAGTGTTTTCCTTTTGTTTGTTTATTGGCTCAATATTCCAAATTGTATTTGTAAACTGTAAGGCGGGGGGGGGGGGGGGGGGGGGGGGGGGGGGGGGGGGGGGGGGGGTTGGGGTTAAATATGGTCTTTTTGACTTCTTCAAAGTTTATAAATTTCAAGTCTCCACGAAACTGAGTGGTGTATTGATCTACGTAGCTATTTGAACAATAAGTAGATATATATAGAGAGAGAAACCATGATATATACTGGTTCGGGATGGGGTTTTAACCATTTGTGCGTCCAGTTGCGAATCCACGAAACCTATATAATTATTATAGTATGTTCCTAATGGTGGATTATCGACCGTATTACAACTTCGCTCTACCGATGTGCACTAAGATCGACTCTTACTAAGAAGAGTTACTCCCGCCGGTATTTTACCCTTAGAATCCACCCCGAAAAATCTGTGATTCAACTTTTCTTCTAGAATTACTAAGATCACAAAGATTTACCGGTTGATGGGACACACCCACATATATGCAAATGATGAGGATCAAGTTAATGTAACTTATATATAAGTGACCTAAATAAATATTGTTGGGATATTAATTCCAAGTTATTTTTTTATTATAATTAATGTAACTTTTGTGATTTGTGTATGAGAGGAACCGTTACGTATTACAGTAGCTAGCATTTGTATTTGTTGGATGAATCAACCAATGCTATATTTCGTAAAAAGAAAAGGGTGATACTCGACGTCGAACCTTTATTACAATAATCGCAAAGTTCTTCTTAAATATCCATCACATTCGTTGAGTTGGTGAGTAATATGTAAAAGAAGATAAAGCGTACATGATATAACTTTCATTTCAAACTAAGACTTTTCTGGATACACGCATTTGCATATACGCATTCGAGTTCCTAGATATGCACCAGTTATACATATATATGCGTGTGTTATTTATGTGTCAATAAATAACGAACAAAGAAGTTTTATTTCTGTAATTTATGAACAAAGAAGTTTTATTTTTAAAATCTTAATAAGAAATTATGTAACGTTTTTAATTTATGAACAAGGAAGTTTTATTTTTAATAAAAATAATTTGTGTGGTGAAATTTATATGCGTGTGTTATTTTGGTAAAGGATGTTTACATGAATTTCTATTGAATTTACGCCCTTGTATATAATTCTAGAGTAAAAAAAGAAAAAAAAAGAAACGTGGGGGTTCATTCCAAAATTAATGCATAATAAGGAGTTCTCATATTTTAGGCTTCTTTTATCAGTTATCGGAAAAACATCTTTTCACTGGACATATCTGCTAAGGGAGTTTACGAGGCGGTTCGATTTGGTTAGTAAGAAAATATAAACCGTTTTTCGCGGGGCGGCTAGTTCATTCAGTATCCAAAACCGAACCGCACTAAGCGGATAATCAAACACCCGGATAACTGAAATAAACAGGTTAATCACGATTCAGATCGCGTTTAACCGTGGTTAAAAATTAGTCGAGTTGAGCCAAGTTAAAACGATTACGATTCACATCATAAATTCACTTAAACTAGACTTCAATGGCATTATAAAGATTATCTTTTCGCAACAATTACGTTAAAAATCTCACAGCAATTCTGAACATGTCAATTTACTTTTTGTGGTTCACAATCACGTTAATAAGATACAAAACCATGCACGTTAGTAGATGTCTAGTTCTTTACTTCAATTCAATCAGAAAACTTTGTAGTATATAAGTAATCTGAAATACTCATATAATTATTTGAATATAAAGTTAAAGTACATATACATGTATATCTTATACGGCTCGGTTAGATTTGGTTAACTGTGGGTATGTAAAAATAAAAACTGAAACCGAATCGTGATAGGTTGGTTTTTCAGGTTTCCGGTTTTCTCGGTTTCGGTTTTTCTGGTTATCGGTTTTTTCTATTTTCGGCTCGATTCGTCAGTTTCTCGGATTTTCTAAACACCTCTAACATTAGCGCCACATCAGCTTTATATCTCCTACTTTTTACCCTCTCTCACTCTCATCATTCACACTTACAGTCACCGGAACCCTCACCAGACAAATGATTTTTTATTAAAACTAAACTTTTATTATCCATAAATTATATTAAAAATGTTACAGAGATAATTAAAAGCGTACACATACAAAATTAAAAATGTAAACATTACACAGATAAATAATGTAAAATCAACTGAAAAGCCTGGCCCTGAATAGAGCCTTCAACTCTTCATTGGTAGTCGACTCATACAACGCTTCGTCTCTTTGACGGTTTTCCATTCTTCGGATTTCCAGCTCCGCAACCTTGAGTTCCAGCTCATGTTTTTTTATCTATAACAGCTCCGTCATTTCCTGGCCCTTTTGTGCATTGTATGGGTCGATGGCCATTGCATAATCTTTGGCCATCATCTTGGCCAACGATTCCATATCAAAGGCATTTGCTTAAGCTTTCGACGACGTCCCTGCTTTCGCTTTCGTCTTTGCTTGGTCTCTTCCAATGGGACGACTTCGACGTTACTTCATGCACTTCATCTTCCTCGTCCCCGGTCGTGCTATTCAAATTGAAACTGACATCTCCTGACTCCCTCATGTTGAACGAACTATCGCCGCTCGACTTGTATCTCTTGTTCTTTTTCTCTTTTCTCTCTTGCATAAACTCTGAAACTTCTCCACTATTCCATTTATCACATTCTTTTAATACCTCCCAACAATGAAGAAGTGTAAACAGGACTCAATACTCAACTTGGTATCTGTCATATCCTTTGAATATAGTCCGCGTCGCAGGCTCCACTGGTGTATGTCCGAAAAGTGTTAGCACACACACCCCAAAAACTAGCAACTTACGGACGCACGATCTTCCATTTTCTATTAACATAGCGTACGTGTGACGCTTGGCGATCGGACAAGTCGTGTACATGTGCTTCATGACCTCAACCCAAACCCCTTTCTCATTTCTCCATCTTCTGATATATGAATCAAACCTTTGCTTGCAATCTCTTCCTTAAGGGTCTATGCAATACATTGTTGGTCCTCTCCTTTTTGGTTCTGTAGCTTCTTCGTTGGGGCCGTTGACGTCTTTGGTTCGACTTCTTCTTCGGGGACGAGACTTGTATCTCATCTACTTCTTCGATAGGGGACTGCTCCTCATGCAAGGACTCTAAAAACTGAGGTGATTACATTTCAGTGAAGTCATCATTAGCTAAACTAAAACGCCCGACGAGAGGAAAAGACACCGTTAGGTTGAGATGAAGAACTGCCAACGTTAGGTTGAGATGAAGAACAAAAAATGTTAGGTTGAGATGAAGAACCGCCAATGGTATGTTGTGAACCGTATTCGTAGTGGCCAAACATGTTGTTTGGTTTTCCATATGGGTTGAACACAGATTGTTGTTGTTGTGGAGGTGTGAATGGCGGGTTATTGTATGCTTGGTATGGTTGGGTTGAGTAGTATGGTTGGTTTGAGTAAACCAATTACGGTGGTGTGAAGTTGATTCATTGTGATTCTTGGGTTGCCGGTGGAGTGTTTCGAAGACTAAATGTTCCTTTTGGTGTCGGGGGAGTGTCTCGGGTTGTTCTTCGTTGTTGACGGTTTACGTTGCGAGGAGTATTTTGTTTAGACATTGTGTTAGTAAATATGATAACGAGGGTAGAGAGTATATAATTTGAAGTTGTGTTTAAAAATGTTAAAGTTTAAAAGGTATTTATATATAAATAAAATAGTAGTGGGGAAAAAAAAACCTACCGTTAACTCTCAAAGGGGCCTACATTTTTCACAATGCCCGAAACATAACAAGCTCACCTTCGTGAGGCTAATTCGTCTCTTGTGGCGCGCTGGTTTCTTTTATTGGGGTCACGCGTGACCTATATGTCACGGGGGTGTTTGTGAGCCTCTCACAAGCTTGATAAATGTTGCCGTATGCACAAGAAAAAAATCCCATTACTTAATAACTTATGTATCGTTCAAAAAAGCCCATGTATTAACTTATATGCACAATAAAAGAGTTCATCTTTGGCGTGAAAATAAACGTTAATCTCGTCTACACTTTTTGGCTACTTGTTAGGATTGGTTGTTACTATAATACAACACGTTTTTAAACCATAATATATAAATAAGCTTGAAACCGTAACAAGTGAACTATAATGCACGATACAACAAATTTTGTAAAGCAACATAATTTTTGTTCAGAAAAAAGAAAAGCAATGTAATAAGGTTAGTGCCAGCACTAGTGGTATAAAGAAGCAAGTTGAATTGTCTAGCTAAAAGTTATGTAGTACTAGTAATACTCATATTTAGGTACGAATGGTTGACATTCAAATTCGGCTGGGAAGTGGTCTTTAAATATGGCGTATAGTAGTACTAGTAATACTCATATTATAGAAAAAGATCGATAAACTAGAACGCCAAATTCTTGATGGGAAAATTATGTTTGTGGACGATGAGGGAATCCGTTATATAAGGTTGTTCCTAAGGGTAATGAGGATGGCGAGAGTGAAATGAAAGTAGTGTCTGATGAGACCGCAAATCTAATGGCTTCAATGAGTTTAAAAGGTGGAAGTGATAGCTTTTCAAAAAAAAGGTGAAAGTGACAGTCGCTATGGTACCAATAACCTGTTAGAACAATAGAGGAAAACAAAACGGGATGATGAATACGACCTATATGATGACGTTTTGTATGAAAGTCATGATATGTCTTAAACACCTTCAAGCTATTTGTGAAGATTTTGATATCACGGTTCGTGGTCGAAAGAAGAAATAGACTATTTTGATGTGTTGAGTCAATTGTAATCTATCTATAGTAGTATCCTCATTTGGAGTAGTTGTGCTTGTTATGTTCGTTTTGTGTCTATGTGATGGAGGCCCAAGTATTGAAGAACGGGCTGACTTATTTTTAGAAGCCCAAGATCGTGTGAAGAAAAGGGCTTCAGTAAAACAGCCATAACTTTTGATTCGTAAGTCCGTTTCAGGCCCGTAACCACTCAAATCGAAAAGGAAAACGAGGTGGAGGCTGCTTTAACCATCGGTAAGCTGGTTAAGGATTTTTCGAAGCCCAAAACCTCATTTACTATGATTTATTTATATTTTTCTGTTTTTATTTTATTTTTTGCTGGACTTGTTTTTGTTTTAGCTCACTGCCCATCTGTCTTTTTAGGCCCGTTTCAGTTTTGTGAACCTATTTAAACAATCTGCTGTAACCATAGCCAGAGAGTTATCAGTTTTAATAAAAATAAATCATTGGCCGCTGTTTGTCAAAAAATTTTACCCTAATAATCGGTATTCAATCGAATCAACGATTGTTGGAAGAATTGTTTCTGGTATTCATAGAATTAACAGATCCAATTTGTGTTATCTCGTTATTAGTCTACATCAAGTTAGTATCTCTTCTTCTTTTTACTACATCAATTCGTTATCTTTACTTAGAGCCAATAATTGAACCTACCTACACAAAATCCACTCTTTCATTTCTTCTTCTAAACCCACGAATGAAGAACAAAATAAACTCCTTTTTTCGAGGCGATTCAACATAAATGGCGATTGAAGGCGGTGGCGCAAATTTTTTTTTCCCAAATTAACAATCTAATTCCTTTCTTTCCTTAGTGTTTGATACCTGTTATAACCCCTGAAATTGAGACTAATCTTTGATTAGGCTCATATCGAGTGTGTTAGGCGGGTGTCTCATCTTTAGATCTAAGGGTTTTATTTTGTTATTACTTTTAATTCAGATTCCTTTTTTGTTTTCTCTTTTCAGCGCCTTTTCTTTTGTGTGTTTCGATTTCGTAGAAGATCCCTTCAATCCATAGAGCTTTCTTCAATCCAAAGGTATTTTTGTGTGTTTCGATTCATGGGAAGCTTTAGATCAAAGGAGGATGATTTGGCTAGAATATCCACCTCTGTTTTCATTACGAACTTTTCGTTATCGACATCTGCTAAGGAGCTTTTTCATGCTTGTAAACAATATGGATACGTGGTGGACTCGTTCATCCCTTCTAAGAAGTCCAAGAATGGTAAACGATTCGGTTTTGTCAGGTTTATTAACGTTTTCAATGAGGAGAGGTTGGTAAACAATCTTTGCACGATTTAGATTGACCGACACAAACTTCATGCCAACGTAGCTCGGTTTCAAAGACCTCAAGTTAAGAAAAAGGGGGATGGAGGTAAGTAAAACAATGATCACCCATCACCTAAACAAACTTTGAAAACGAATATGCCTATGAGGGATGGAAAGCCATATATGGGGGTTTTGAAAGGGGATAAGCATACGGAGGTACAACTGATGCAACCAGAACCGGCGTTAGTTTTGGGAGATGAATGTTTGGTGTCTAAGGAAATGTCTAAGGCGTTATTCGGAAGGGTGAAAGAATTTGCATCCCTTGCTAATCTTAGGCTAGCTATGAGTGATGAAGGATTTGTGGACCTCAAGATCAAATACATGGGGGAACTATGGGTAATGTTAGAATTCAATTCTGAAGAATCAAAACTCAAGTTCAAAGTTAATGTCAGTGTTGCGTCATGGTTTTCACAAATCATTGAGGCCTCTTTAGATTTCACGGTTGAAGGAAGGATAGCGTGGGTGGAAGTGGAGGGCATTCTTTTAAGTTGTGGTCGGGGAACTCCTTTTCTCGTATTGCAAGTAAATGGGGGAAATTACTAGACGTGGATGACCAAGAGGATTCATGTTTCCACTCCAAGCGGCTTTGCATTCATACTAAATCAGGTAATAACATAAGAGAAGAGTTTAAAGTGATTCATAGAGGAAATGCATTCTAGATTCGTGCAAACGAAACACAGGGATGGGTTCCTGATTTTAATGACGAATTAGACCATGAAGAGGATCAAGATGATATCAAATCAAATGACGATACATCTGATTTGCATAAGATGGATAGCACAGGCGATAACAGTGAAGGGGAGGAGGTTCCAGATACTATTTTTGAAGATGATGGGGTTGTCAAAAGTCGAGCAGAGGGGGAATTAAAAGATAAGAATGTTGATATTTCGGAAGACCCTTTCAACATTTACTCTCTTCTCAATAAGAACAAACACAAGAATGGAAATGTGAATAATTCTGGTAGTAGCTTGAAATATCCTCCTGGTTTTACTCCTAGTATTGACGCAGATGAGGAAGATGTTTCCGTCGTTGATGGTTCAGCTCGAAATGATGAAACAGAGAGAGGGATCAATAAGGGTAATTTCACAGATGCTTTTAGCGATTGTCGGGACAAATGCAATTCGAATGAGAACGGGGTGGACTCGAAAGCATCAGGACACTTTAAACATTCAGAAAGGCCTAGAACGGGGGGATCAATCATAGGGTTGCTAGATGAGGTTGTTAGAGTTGGACAGATCATGGGTTACAAAATGGAGGGAGTCATTTCTAATATGACCGAAATTATCGAATCACAAGGAGTGGACGATGGTCTTAGATGAATTTTTTATCCCTAAATATTCAAGGCCTTGCCCAAAAGGCCAAGAAAGATTGGGTTAAGGAGCTTTGTATCAAGAATAAGGTTAATTTTTTGGCGATTCAAGAAACAAAGATGGAAGACATGAATGATTCTTGTGTTAGGCAATGCTGGGGTAATTTGGCGTTT
>BQNB010123497.1:0-20089 GCA_026074375.1 Tanacetum coccineum
GTTTCTTTAGATAAGCAACCATATTTTGTTTGTCGTAGAATTCCAAATTTGCCATTGTTGATTAAGAGAAGTTTGATTAAGGTCTGGGATAGGTTCGTTTATGAGAGTATATGTTTTGGACAAAAGCAATTGAGATTATATGTAGAGCACTTAAGGTTTTGATTGGACCGACTGAATAAACTTGATTCTTTATCTTGAGAAAGTCTTATGAGTGAAAGAAAGATCAAGAATCATCCAATTTAAGGAAACCTATAAGCAAAGTTGTTGGCGGAAATATCTCAACGGCTATATTTAATTAAGGAAAATTTGTTATGCTCCAAACAGTATTAACGATAGCCTAGCAGTACTAAGTTTAGCCTAACAGTACTAAGTAATGGCAAGCAGTACTAAGTTTAGACTAACAGTACAAAAATAATGCTCAGCAGTACTAAGTTTAGCCTAGCTGTATTAACTTTTGAGGTACCAGTTTTAGCCTCAATTCTGTTCCAAAAGGCATTTCCATCATCAATGTTGATTCTCACAAGCTCTCTTTCTGTTTTTAAGCTCACTATATCTCTTAATTCTTTTGCTCACTAAAACACTTTGTCTTTTTTTTACTTCACACATCTCTCTATTCTTTTGAGCTCACACTTTCTCTCTGTCTGTTTTTGCTTTCTCTCAATTCTTTTAAGCTTACTTTTTCTCTCTGTCTGTTTTTATTTTCTCTTAATGCTCACAGTATTAATTATAACAGCAATAGAAAGTATACTTACCAGTAGTAAGGTTGGCCAACAATACTAACTTGAATTTCATCATTAGCTGCTGTTCCATTCTATTTCAAGCATCATTGCTACATATTAATACAATTAACCTCCCCTCAATTAATGCTTCAGAGGTTAAGCATTCCAATACATGCAATCAGATATTGAAATCTTCCAACATTAAAAGCTTTTGTGAGTAAATCAGCAACATTGTGATCAGTGTGAATCTTAATCATTTGAATAAGCTTCTTCTCATTGGAATCTCTGATGAAGTGATGTCTAATATCAATGTGCTTAGTCTTTGAGTGAAACATTGGATTCTTAATTATGCAGATGGTGCTTTCATTGTCAATGAAAATCTTGGTGTTCATGTTTTAAGTTAGTTTCCAAATCAAGCAATGATTTTGGATCAATAATACATGTCTACATGCAATAGTTGCAGCTACCATACTCGGCTTCTGTAGTTGTGTTGGCAACTATAGTTTGCCTGCTGAATTGCCATGAGATACAATCTACTCCTAAGAAAGTGTTACCTCATTGTTGTGGTTTGCTATACATACTGGATCATGCGTGAAAAAGAAGAAGAGAGAAGGTGTAATGAAAATCTTAAACTGAAGTGTTACTTGAATAAATGCAAACAATGATAAAGACCTAGCTACGGGTTGTTCCCAATAAACAAATATAGCAGATAAAAAAGATAGACGTAGAATCCCTCAAAAAAAAAAATAATGAAATAAAGAATATTAAAAAAAGTACATAAATAATTGTGGAATTGTACCTATGATGTAACCATACCTAAATGACTTTAAACAATAATGCAGAACTATACCGAACACCCCCCAAAACTCAATTAGACCTAAAAGTTAATAATAACAATGTGAACAAAAAATGAACTAAAAAAAAGAAACTGCGAATATCACTTAACCGAACTACAAATACACAATAAAAAAGTGGTACAAATACTGTAAATTAAGTTTAAAAATCCCCAACACAGAAGTATAATGAGGAGTGGCACTTAATTAGAATTAGTGGGAGAATGTTTGTGATGTGTTCATTGGTTTTCGGTTGGAGTTTAGGAATACCATTTATAGTCTTTCTTGTGTATAGAGTATTGACGCGATTGGTAAACTAAAATGCTTTATTTTTAGATTCTAGATTGATCCATATTGCTTCCTTTTAGTAATTATATCTCAATATTTTAATTTCTCATTTCATTCGATTAGATTATCATTTATCATGTTTTAATCATATAATTTTATATATCACTTCATAATCACTTCAAATAATTAATCCCATCATGTCAAATCATCATAATTACATACATAGTCCTTTTATTTTTCTAATTCATTTTTCCATCATCATAGCTATAGTCAACTATCAGAATAAGCTTCCATAGTTAAATGGTGAGACCCTTAGGCTTACAAAGGTCCAATAATTTAGGTTCGACCTTTCAAGTATCTAAGATTATCTTCACAGCTGAGGAGAAGATGTGAAACTTTAGGTTTGGACTTGAAATCTGCAAAAGCAACATACAACAAAATTATTACAGGCTAGACTAGCTGTTAGACACATCAATGATCCAATCTCATTGAAAAATCTATATAAGTAAACATCATAAACTTCAGCTTATGCATCTTGAGCAATAGCTTTGAAGTTAGTTTTCATAGGGTGTACTTGTTGTTTCACAGTAGAAACAAACTTTCTTCAAAATTTCTTCACATATTTTTCTTGACGTATGAACTAATCCCATCATTTTTTTGCTGTCACTTGCTAAAGTCCCAAGAAGAAGTGAGTTCACCAATAGAACTCATTCGGAATTTCTTGTGCATCACTTCTCAAATTAGTGCATAACTCCTTCATTAGTAGTTCCAAAATATTATATCATCAACATATACTTGAACTAGCTAGTAGATTACTTTTGATTCTTTAATAAACAAAAGTCTATCAATTGACCTCTCTAAAATCTATTAGTCCAATAAATAGGTTGTTAGAGTCTCATACAAAGGCTTTGTGAGTTTGATTATAGAACCATATAATGAACTTTATCTACCTTGTAAACTTGGTCAAGGAACCTACTGGATCTTCAAATTCCTAGAGGTTGAGAAAGAATTAAACTTCTTCTTTATATTTTTACCATACAGAAATGCAATCTTAACATCATATGGCTACACAACAAAATATTGGTAATGAGGATTAGGCTAAGAACAGCCTAATTGTTCAATGCCTAGCAAACTGGAGCAAAAACATCATTTCTGAATCTATTCTGCTTCTTGAGTGTAACATTGGCAAACCTGACGTGCCTGTTTATAATCACAATACCTTCTATCGTTCTTGTTCCTGAGATATTTTGTTCCAATGGCACTCTTGCCATATGGTAAATCAACCAAAGTCTAAACCTTTTATAATTTAAACTGTAGGAGCTCATCCTGTATTGCTTCTATCCAGCTTGGATTGCCAAGTGTTGAATCACCCTTCTTTGGGTTAAACTTGTGATAGAATAACAGCAATAAGACAATTTTCTGAAGGTCTTTATGAGTTTTCCCTTATAATACATCACTAATAAACCCTTGTTCATATATCTTTCTCCTTGTTTGTACTCCAGAACTGCACCATACCAAATTCACTTGATACAAGTGAGGATCTTATGGATTTTGCTATTTAGGAGTAGATGGAAGGGATATGTGGTTAGAAATGTTGCTACAAAATCTAATTTAATTTCATCACCATTGAAATGAGCATATGTGGATTCAAGTGGGAGCAGTAGGGAATGTTGGACAACCGGGTTTAATATTTAGCATACCAGTATTAAAATTTGTAATGGCAGTATTAATACTTGGCCCAACAGTATTAACATCTTGAGCACTATTTTCAGTCCTTTCTTGATCATCAATTCCACCTTCATTCATCATTCTTTCAGCTATTCATTAGAAAGTTTGTGGTTAATCATTGCTGTATGTGAGAAGAATTCAAATAGTAACATCTTTCTATAGTCGCATAAAATGTAGTCGTTGGCTGATCTGTCTCTCACTAGAGATGATCTTATTCTAGAACTTTCTTATATACCTACAGATCATTAGAATTTGTACTGCAACAAACTGGTACAATTTAGTGATTTGTTAGAATACATTCAATGTCCAAACAGCCACTTTGGTCCATCACCGGCAATATAGGACTTATCCTCCAAGAACCTAACATGCAAGTTTTTCTTTACTTTCCTAGTTCTAATGTTGTATACCTATCAAGCCTTACTATTCAATTAAGTATCAACAATAAAATCCATCATTATACTTTCATCAAACTTTGCCTAATGATCTAGGTATTAAGAATAGGTAACATGACACCTAAATGGTTTCTACATGAAGCTTAGAAGAAGGTGTTATACCTCTAAAGGAGTTCATAGATTAGGGGTCTTGTTATGAGGCTTGACTACTAATACTCTATTCTGCACATAGCAAGCAGTATTAACTGCTTCAGCCCAAAATGTAGTAGGTAACTTAGAGTCAGCTAACATGGTTCTAGCAGCCTCAATTAGTGTCTTATTTCTTCTCTCAGCAACAACATATTACTGAGGAGTTCTAGCTACACTAAATTCCCTCTTAATGCCTTTCTTTTCACAAAACTCACTCACAACTCTATTTTTGAACTCTGTTCCATTGTCACATCTGATTATCTTTACTTTCTTATCAACTAGATTTTCTATCTGAGTTATAAAGCTCTTAAGAATGCCACTAGTTTCATCCTTAGATGCTAAAAATAAAACCCAAGTAAATCTGCTATAATCATCAGTGACAACTAGATAATATTTTTTATTCATTAAGCTGCTCATAAAAGTTGGACCAAACAAGCACATATGCAACATAAATAAAGGCTGAGTAATAAAGTTTTGAATTTTAGACTTACATAAGGCTTTGTGTTGCTTTCCCTTAAGGCAAGAAACACAAGTTTGGTCATTTTTAAAATGTTTTGTAGGTAAACCTCTCACAAGATTTTCCTTAACAAGTTTATTAATGGTTTTAAAATTTACATGACCTAGCCTCCTATGCCATAGCATTGATTCATCAAGTGTGGCTTTTACAACAAGACAAGTTAAACTCTCTTTAGGAACAATATTCTTCTTTTAACACTGTACCATATTGTTCTTTTGGAACTTTAAGTAAAACCTGACCTCTGCATAAAGCTAACTTAAAGTTAGGAGACAGAACAAAACATCCAGTGTCAGTAAAAAGAACACTGTTCTTTTTATCACACGTCTGTGAAATACTAAAAAGGTTAAACTATAAACATTGATAAAGTACACATCTTCAAAATCAAGTTTACCAGTTTTAAGAGTTCCTTTACCAGTAATTCTTCCTCCTTTGGCTCCTCCCTAATGTAACATTTCCTCAATCAAATTATTAAAGTTTGAGAGATTAGGAAATGTTGCTTGTCAATTGTGCCTTGAGCATCCATGTCAAAATAGACATGGATCTTCTTTTTGTCGGATGACCCAGCACAAAAAAATAAGGAGAATTAGTTTCCTTTGGGGAACCAAAGCCCTATCACTGACTTGGATCTGCCTGTATCAATATATTTATGTCTCTTAAAAAGTAATTGAATTGATGCACTGTTAAGTTTGGTAGGTCTCCAAACCCAACATGTTGAGGCCTTAACAACATTAACCTGATTTGCCCTGACAACATTAACGACTGTTGTATTTGGTCTAGCAATGTTAACTGCTTTTGACCTAGCAGTATAAAATTTTCCCTTAGTTGTTTTATGTTTTTGGCTAAAATTTTTGTTAGTTAATGTTGTTCTCACTTGATAGGGCCTCTTTACAGTTGATTGTGCTGATTAAGAAAAATGTGACATTGGTCTAGAACTATAAACTATAGTTTTGGGATGAGCAGTATTAAATGGCCTAGAGGTATTAAGTGGTCTTAGGCCAGTTTTCATTAAAACTGCTCTTGGAACTATGTTTCTGTGAGCACTGGGGTGAACCTTTTTATCAGAATAATTGTAATTCACCCTTGTATAATTATTTACAGATACCATCCTCTCTCTTTGATGGTAATTGCAGTTAGCCTGCACATGGTCAAAACTTCCACAGACAAAACAAGCTTTATTGTACATCACAAAGTCACTTCCTAGTTGTTGGGACTTCTGATTATTACAGTTTCTTTGGTTTCCCCTAGGAGTTTGTGACCTATACATTTCAGCATGCTTAACTAGTTTCCTAACTGGTTTTTCTTATTGTTGAGGTCTAACAAAATTTATCTTAGCAACAGTAGGAAAAACAGTTTTCTTCTCTAACTTATCATTCGACACCAACTCCTCAACCAATGAGGCATCAAGAGATTCCCTAACCTCATTAGAAGTATCTTCACTAACACTCTTACTAGTCTTAGGTCTATATCCTTCAAACTCAGGCTGTTGGAACTCCTCTAAACCAGAGTTAGAAAAATCAAGGTTTGGGGGGTGAAAATAACCCTGTAGGAGGAGGTGGAATAGCATTATAGGTTACAAACCCTAAACCCTTTCTACTTTTATCAGGTATCTGACTCCTTATTAATTTGTCTAGACTCTTAGAAGCGTTATCAAAATTTTCAATTTTAACTTGATTGCTTTCTTTTTCTTGCTTAAGCTTTTCTAACTCACTTTTAAGCACACTAATTTCTGAGTCTTTATATGAGATATCTCTTTTTAGAACAACAAGTTGCTCACAAAATAGAACCTCATTCTTTTTGTAAAAGACAAGTTGTTCTTCTATAGATGCTAACCCTCTTTTATAAGTAGCTAGATTGAACTCAGATTTGTTAAACTCTATTCTTAAATCATCAAGTTGAGTTTTAAGAGTTTCAAAGCTTTTTAGACAGGTTTTTGAACAAGTTTTATCATTATGTACCTCAGAGTCTGAAAAAGCCATAAGAGCCATGTCTGTAGGGACTTCTTCATCTGCCATAAAGCTCCAGTCAAAACCAGCTCCATCAATAGCCAACATGGCTTTGGAAGAAATTTCTTCCACATTTATAGTCCTTCTAGAGCTGTCTTGATTCCTGCTCCTGTTATCTTGATTCCTAGGTCCTCTGCATTCCCTTGCAAAGTGTCCCAACTTGTGACAGTTGAAACACTCCACCTTTGACTTGTCATATCCAGCTGTGTCACTCCCATTGATAGTAATCTTTCTACCAGTTTTCTGGAAAAACTTTCTTGTCCTCATGCTCAGCAATGCTAACTGCCACTTCAAATCCATCTCTTCTAAGTCATCTTCATGGATTTGTTCAAGGTCCTCATGTACAAGATGAGATCCGTTTGGTTGACTTTGGGGCTAACACTAACGATCACTCTAGGCAGTTACAAAGAACGCAAACGCCTAGACACACACACACACCTTTAGTCGACTACATTTTCTGTGCACACAAAACTACACGACCTAATGATCTCTTTATATAGTAGAGATCATCTAGGTTTACAAAGGATAAGAACAAATATAATTAGGAAACAAATAATATCTTCCTAACTTTTATCTTTATCTTCTATATCTTTTATCTTCTTAAGGAGATCTTTTAGAATCTTCAAAATCTTCCATCTTTTAAAGAATTCTAGTTTTGCGTTTAAGTCCTTTTGTTTCATTCTTTTATTCATTTTGTCTCATCAAATCAAGAATCCCAACAATCTTCCCCTATTTGATGATGACAAAACAAACAAAGCCGTGTACGAACTTCATCATAAAGCCAAAGCTTCCCCTGAAGTTGAGATGTAATCATCTCCCTGAATGAAACAAAAACTTCCCCTTAAGTAGATTTCCTTTGTAACATGCCACACCAAGGATCTACAAGTTGCCAATTGTACCTGTTAACATCTTCTTTCCCTTTTTGTCATAATCCAATAGGGGACATATGAATATAAGCAACTTTGATCTTGACCACTATAAACCAATATCACACTTCTAATCCAAGCCTTATAACTCCTCAAATTACCCACCATTAAGCACAATAAGAAAAATGAACTTGAGTAGTAGAAACTCACACTAGCAGTAGTAATAATGACTAGCAGTAGTAAAAACCTTCACCTTAATGATGCATGTAAATGGTTAAACATTTTAACAATAAGCTTTCCCTGAAACCCATATGTTAACCATTTCTTGAATCTTCAATTCTGTAGGCTCTATGTAATGAATACTGATGAAGAAAACTAAGTATTACCAATTTGATGCTGAAGTAGAATAACCCAACCTTGTGTCTTATATCTTGAACTATCCACGTGACTTCGAACGTATACCCAAAACCAATGTATAAGGAGACAGCAATCTCTTGACAATTATCCTCATCATCTATGAGGCACATAAACCACAAAAAGTGATCCAGATGTATCATTGAGCACCATAAGTTTGTAGATCACATACCTTTGCAAGATTTGTCAATTCTTCATCACATCGTTTCTAAGCACGAACAAGTTACCTCTTGCTAAAAGGTATGATAAAACACAAACCCAAATAATTTCACTTCACCGTCAAATAAGTGATAAATAACCTTCTTCATAACCAATTAATTCTAAAATACGAGCCTTTTAAACTTTTGAGAACATTAAAACCAAAAATCAAAAACTTCTCCTGTGTGTGTCCATCATCGCATGGTGGTACTATTAGCAGTATTAACGTGCTTTCTCGGACGATTCTAGAGTAATAATAACTTTCTCGAACAACAAAGGGCAGTACAAAATATACTGAACACTTTTAAAACCCTCAAACATACTAACTTTCCCTTGGCTCTTCCTGCAATTAGTCAACACTTTTTCTGTCATAAAACTGTCACCGCACAATCTGTCACTAAACTGGTTTAGTGATGCTTTATACTGTCGCTAAAAAAAACTGTCACAGGATTGAAGTAATACTGCCTGTCCTTCCCATTCTGGTAGTCACGCTATATCTGTCGCTGATCTTTTGCTAATCTTGTACAAAGCTTTCGCTAATCGGTTAACTACAATGCATTCTTCTTCCTCCCAAGCTATTTTATGACACTTTTTCTGTCCTAATCTGTTACTATGTGGTCATTAATTCATCATTACAACAATCCAGTTGCATAAAAGCGCGTCTTTGTATCCGAATCCAAGCAACATTAAATCGTTATCAAGCAGCATGAAACCAGACTTACTACAAAACACCACTTATGAATACATTTGGTAGAAGAAACATACAAGCAGTATTAACAGTAATAAGCTGGCGCAGTAAACACATTGAACATTAAAGTCTTAAACACTGTACATACTTGCAGTTTTTAAAACTTTCCTTGGCATTGGGGCATTAATAAGCAACCAAAATTTTTAAAGGTAACTGCTTCTTCTCAATCTGAACTTCTCTTTTTCTTTAAATCACTTCGTCATTCATAATTGTGCTCCTCTAGCCATGAATATTTCCAGCTTCCTCAACCCATAACCACACTAATGATACACCAGTACACGTTCCTTTTATATTAAAATTTCAGAAGAGAATAGAACCCATGCAAACCTGTTGATTGTTGTGATCACAGAAATATAACCACAATGATAAAACATTATATTCACACACATATTCCTAAACGCAGTGGCAACCACAATATAAATTACATTATCGACACTAGTGTAAACACCCCAAAATCGACAAAAGTTCCGCAGCGGAACATGTAAAACGGGGTGCCCACGCTCATTGTACAAACACAAGATATAGGAAACGACCTCAAAAGGAACGTTTTTAAATATGTAACATTCGATGCATTCAAAATATCAGAGTTTCTATTTTGGTCCTAACAGTTTGACAAGATGTCCTAAAAGTTCCCAAACATTTAAAAGTTTCAACCAAAGACATAGTTCAAAAGACAACATCAGTTTAAGAAATAAGTTTAACGATTTTGCATCGATTAAAGAAAACCAAATCCATCTTCAATGATATCCGTCACGGCTCCTATCCAAAACTTATACCTTAGCAACTGAGATTAAAACATGCAAAACGTCAACATAAAGGTTGAGTGAATCATAGGTTAAAGTAAAGTAATGTATGGACCACAAGATTAAGTACTGGTGACTAGAAACATATTCGATAGTAAAAAAACATGTAATTATTTATCTAGCTCATGACACCGAAACCTTAACTGTTTTTGCCCTTTATAATATGCAGAATGTATACCAAAACATTCTAAAGTACTCAACATGTTAAATGCACCATGGTCAACTTGTGACCAGAAATTCAAGGCGGGGATTGTCAGTCCCGATAGATCTATCCACAACATTCGCGTTTACAACACTAGTAATTAACGATTCATGATGAAAGGGACTTAATTGGCATTGTGGTAACTTGGGCAATAATAATCAGTAAGTCATCTAATAGCAGACAATTTGAAAAGTACTTGTTCCCAATTAAAATGCATGCAACTCACCCGGAAATTTCCAAAGCAATAAGTATTAAAAGGCTATGAACTTCACCGAGGAAAGAATAGTGGATCAAGTACATTCTAAACAGAAAGATGAATGCCACAATCAACCACGACCTATAATAGTGGTGCGTAATTAAAACTCATGCTTATATATAATGTAAGGTACACGTAAAATAAATACAGTATTTATATAATTGGCATGTAATAATAATCAATTTATAGAATCCATGCTAAAATAATCACCCAGAACGATACAACTATAATTTCTGAAATTTCGTCGGTTTTTACTAGATGTTCACACTACTTAATGAGATACTAAAGCGTCATACGATTTTCTCCTTCTATATCCTTACATATATATAGTAGTATGAGCTACTGTAAGCATTCCCCAAAAACATGTCCGAATTCAACTATTTTTGAAAAAATACAAAATCACAAAGTGTCTAAATTCGGGTCTGCCGCGACATAGCAGAAGTTCGACCTGTTTAAACCTACTTCTACAATCCAGAAAAATCTGAAAAAAATCCGTAAAATCACACACCTTATGAAGTTGCTACAGTTTAAATTTCGTCGAAAAATATTAAGTTTTGATCCGCCTGCTCACTGCATCTTTACAGCACAATTTCTGACTCTAAAACGCAGCCTTGACAATTCTTTTTATAAAAATCATTTGACTCACTTTTACTTATTGAAAATCGTTGAGGCCTACTTCGTTGGAAATTAGGTTCGTTGAACTTAGTTTTAGAAAACCGAAATCAATAAAAGCTATTAGTATGACCCATACTGTACTGCCCGCAAGATGACTAAAATTTCTGCACAAAAACGCCTAATGCAGAAAATTAATATTTCGTTTTTCCAAGTTTCAAACGGGCATATCTTTTTCGTTTTTAAAAGTTAGAACTCGATTTTTATATCAAAACGACCTGATGCAGGCCCAAGTATTAAAGAACGGGCCATTTTGTTTCTGGAGGCCCAAGATCGTGTGAAGAAAAGCCCTTTATTCAAAAGGGCATAACTTGGGCTCAGATTATCCCTTTTAGGCCCACGACCAGCCGTTTCGAAGCTTGGAACGAGGAGAATGCTGTGGTAACAAAACATAGATAGGTTACAACAGTTTCGAGCCTTGAATCATTATATTTTAGGAGTTATTTACATTTTCGTGTTTTTTTGAGAATTTTGGACTTTTGTTTTTAGCATAACTTTCGGCCTGTTTGTCTTTTAAGGCCCGTTTCAGTTTTGCTTTCCTATTTAATAACTGTATTGTAACCCTAGCTATTTAGTTCAAGAAATATAAAAAGTCCAATTTTGGTCGTTTGCTAAATTTATCCTAATAATCGGTATTCGTGTGAATCAACGATTGTTGGAAGAATCAATCCTAGTATTCGTGTGAATCAACAGGGTCGATTTGTGTTATCTCGTTTTGTTACACTACATCAGTTATTATGCTTTCTGTTGGTTTGTTGTAAATTTTAAATGTGTGATTTTAATGATGTAATATATTTGAATTTCAATTAAACTATTTATGTACATACAATAAACACTGCATTACTAATTAAACATTGTATCTATAAATATTGTAAACAACACAATTAAAGGGGTAATGACAATAATATCTACTGCAATTTATACAAATTGAACAGTAACTACAAACATGTTTATGACAAACCAATGACTAGACATGTCACAGACACCAGTATATAAATTATTATTGTAGACAATTTATGGCATGAATTTGACAAATCAATGAAAAGTTGGATAATAGAAACATTGACTTGACAAGTCCCTGACACTAAGTGGATCACGTAGCATTGTACGCGATTTATCATATATATATGACAAACCAATGTTATATTGGACAACACAATCACTAGAAATATATACTTGACTTGACAAGTCACTGACACTAGATGCATCACTTAGCATTAAACGCCATTTATTGTCATGATTGAAAAACAGTTAACACTATATAAACCACATACATTGTGGTTCAACTTCAACAACAACAACAACATTAAACTAATTCATTAATTCAATTTATTTTCAAACAATGACATTTAAGGTCCTACTACACCATTATGGAAGGTTCACTAGTCCACCTAATAGAGAATTTGTTGATGAGATGATTGCTACCATAGATCCGGTAGATATTGACACCTTCTCAGCAAATCAAGTTAAATTAATTTTAACCAACTATTTGGGTTACGATAAAAACTCCCCAACGTTTCTTTATATAAAGAAACCTAATTGTAGTCTTGATTCATGTCTTGTACCATTTGAAGATGCTATACAAGAGCGGGACACGATACTCATGTATGCTCATCATAACCGCCTACATGTGTACGTGTCTCGGGTGGAGCTATCCCCACTCGTCGTTGCAGAGCTGTTCCGTGATGAGACAAACAAAAGGGAGAATCAAGGAAAACCCTCTTGTGCAAAAAAGTTATTTGACTAGTTACTAAGAAACAATTTTTAATAATTGTTTGTAGCATGTAATGTCCTTGTTCTAGTGTGTAACAATAAAATAATTGATATATTGATTTCAACAATATGATGGGTACAACTTTACCATTCGCAATTATTATATATATACCAGTATACAACTCCATATTTTCAACAAATTCATTTCAATTAACATTTCTTACATTTCAAAGATGTCGAATTCATCAAATACTACTTTCGATTTCGATGTAAACCACAACGGAGAATTTAAACTTAATTACTATGGCTTATGGGGTGAACTAGGTTTTATTAACAAAACAAAACCTCATACACCCTACACGCAAACCTTTTTTTAATTTTGTGGTTTATAATAGTGGTCAGTTGGTGCTCGATGAAACGAATAACACGATGTATGGTATGTGCTTAATTACACATACCATTTTCCATTAAAAACGGACTTAAATGACTAAAAACGTACCAAAAATACATTGTTGGAAGCTACAGATTTTATGATACTCATACACCTATAGATTATAAGCACAGTGGTTGATGTCCAAATGATGATTCTTTCAAACAACCATTAACCATTGTCCATTTCTGTTCTTCTCTTAGAAACTAAATTAAACTAGAAGAAATCCGACTAAAATATCTACATCAAATGCAGAAAAGAAAGAATAAAAAGTTCGATTAGCTATGGCTTATGGTGAACTAGGTTTTAATAACAAAACAAAAACCTCATACACCCTACACCGCAAACCTTTTTTATTAATATTGTGGTTCATAAAATAGTGGTCAGTTGTGCCGATGAAACTAATAACCACATTTAACGTCAACGGTGGAACATTCAACATCAACATTCCAAGAATGAAACTAGCAGATGTGAAACACTATTTGTTAAATTATTGTAGTACAAACATGCATCTCTTTATTTAGAAAATTATCACACAGATTATGTGATTTTTTAGTAACTTGTTAACTAAGAAACAACTATGATATCAAGTTCAAGTTTGAATATATATCAGACGCAATACAATTGGAAATCTCTACATTGACCATATTGGTGTAAATTTTGTTATAAACACAAAAACATATTCCCCCTCCCCAATGCTAGCATGGTAAGAAATGATGAACCATGTCATAAACTTAGCTAATCCAAGTGAAAAATGAAGGCATTATAAAGGCAGGGAACTACAAAATGATTATACTTTTCCCGGACCAAATGTTTTGAATGGGCGAACAAGAACACTTTGAATACGAGGAAACCAAGGTATCATATCCGAATATAGATCTAATCTCTATGTGATTTCACACAATAGATCAAAGAGAAAAATCATTCGGAGGTATCATTTCAAAAGAACAAAAAAAGAATCACTAAGCTATCCACAACAATCAGATACTAAAAAATTAAAAACAAGTTTCAAACAACAAGCAGTTGAAGAAGTCATTTGTACTAATAATTCCCCCATGTAACTCAATATGTGTAAAAAATCAATTTCTTTTCAATGTACACTTTTGTTCCTCTCTTTCTTAATTAAACACAAGTGAAGGACAGTTGATAAAGACTTATCAAGAAAACGGTCAATTATCACTTATAAATGTACGATATATGTCAGTGTTTTTTGACTATTTCAGTCACCCTACACACAGAATTCACATTCTATTTCCCCTATATCAACTATGCTATCATCTACAATAGAAACTTGTCTCTCATACACACACTTCTTCTCTCCACTAACATACTACATGGCTTATGGAGAAAATGAGGCACGTCAAGAACAATTGTTTTTGAAAAAAAAAAAAAAAAAAAAAAAAAAAAAAAAAAAAAAAAAAAAAAAAAAAAAAAAAAAAAAAAAAAAAAAAAAAAAAAAAAAAAAAAAAAAAAAAAAAAACAAAAAAAAAAAAAAAAAAAAAAAAAAAAAAAAAAAAAAAAAAAAAAAATAAAAAAAAAAAAAAAAAAAAAAAAAAAAAAAAAAAAAAAAAAAAAAAAAAAAAAAAAAAAAAAAAAAAAAAAAAAAAAAAAAAAAAAAAAAAAAAAAAAAAAAAAAAAAAAAAAAAAAAAAAAAAAAATAAAAAAAAAAAAAAAAAAAAAAAAAATAAAAAAAAAAAAAAAAAAAAAAAAAAAAAAAAAAAAAAAAAAAAAAAAAAAAAAAAAAAAAAAAAAAAAAAAAAAAAAAAAAAAAAAAAAAAAAAAAAAAAAAAAAAAAAAAAAAAAAAAAATAAAAAAAAAAAAATAAAAAAAAATAAAAAAAAAAAAAAAAAAAAAAAAAAAAAAAAAAAAAAAAAAAAAAAAAAAAAAAAACAAAAAAAAAAAAAAAAAAAAAAAAAAAAAAAAAAAAAAAAAAAAAAAAAAAAAAAAAAAAAAAAAAAAAAAAAAAAAAAAAAAAAAAAAAAAAAAAAAAAAAAAAAAAAAAAAAAAAAAAAAAAAAAAAAAAAAAAAAAAAAAAAAAAAAAAAAAAAAAAAAAAAAAAAAAAAAAAAAAAAAAAAAAAAAAAAAAAAAAAAAAAAAAAAAAAAAAAAAAAAAAAAAAAAAAAAAAAAAAAAAAAAAAAAAAAAAAAAAAAAAAAAAAAAAAAAAAAAAAAAAAAAAAAAAAAAACAAAAAAAAAAAAAAAAAAAAAAAAAAACTACAAAGGGAGAATCAAGCTGAGGAAACACTAGCACATCAATTGTGTGCAACTAACCCTACGTTATAGCAGAGGAAATGCCATATATCCGTATCGATACAAATAACAAACAAGTTGCTAACTAATGCGTACCATAAGACGTAATACCTACGGGATACGTGCTTTGCTAATGACACTTGAAGCAGATATCCATACCACAAACATCATTCTACGAACAAGACAACAATTTGGTAAAGGAGCATTTCCCTTTAATAAGCAAAAATACGTTGTGCACGGTTAACAATTACATGGCAATTAGAATATATAATTTTTGTTGCTAAATACCACAAGGGCCAACCAAGTGTGTTTCGTGTATGTTTGCGTTTTGTTTTGTTCCAGTTGTGTTAAATAAGGTTGCCAATCAAATAGATTGTATGTGGTTTAATTTCTATGTATAAGTTTTTTCAATATATTATATGAATTAATTACTTTTTATTCATAATGCATCTAAAAAAGTACTCAGATCGAACATGGCTTTCTATCACTGCACATATCACGTGATTTACAACAAGATTTGACATAAACACAAATTTTTTTAACCTGTAAACCTATAAGACAACTAATGACAATGTGGTGTCTATCACTTCAAATTACACGCGATTTACTAAAGTATCTGTCAAGTAATTGACTATAAATAGACACATATTTTAAGCACTCTTACTCACAAACATTTTTATCCTTCACACAACTTATTAATTTTATCTTTTCATTTTCTACCATGGCTAGTAACCCAGAAAACGTTAGGTTAACTGTCCTTATGAAACTACAAGAAGCAATTGATGAAGAAGCTATTTTGGAGGAACAAATTTTAGCCTTGATGCATCGCTTTGCTGATAGGTTTACGGATCGTAGGGTTGAAATTAACAATCTGATGGTTTTGCACGATCACCCACTTGTCGACTATGGCAAGTACGCCCTAGGATGCATGACTGGGGCGGACATGAAAAAATGTGTATACTTGAAAAGCGTCAGGGATGAGTTGCTAAGGAGCATGGAAGAAAAACGTCAATTGATGGCGAACTACAGAGACATGTAAAAGCATTATTGCTTAACACCAGTTTGCTAACCATGTATGTCGTTGTGTGTTGTTGTTTTTATGTTTTCATATCGTCTAAATAAGGTTGGCCATGTACTCTACTAGAGATCTGGTGATTCTCATGTTGTAATGCTTTTTAATGACTACCGTTAACTTTTATGCTTTCAATTCCAACTTTTATAATTGCAAAAATATAGGTTTAAAATTTTTTCAATTTTTTTTAACAAAATGACCAACTTACACACTTTGCACCATCGTATCTTATGCATATTAAAACTAATTTTAGTAAATTTTGATTCATTAAGTAGAGCTCATCAAAGACTACACAGATAACCAAATAAACAATTTTAAATAAAACATTTGAGTATCCAAATACGTACGCAAAAATGCCCGAGATCTTGAATTTCAATAAACAAAACATGGTATACCCTAAACCCTAAATTTATACCTCACCAGACTTGGAAAAAAAACAAAATAATCAAATGTAAATCGCGTCCTACCTCGCGCGATCCACATTTTAATTTTTTTTTATTTACAAAAGTTTTTCAAAAAAAAATACAAAAAATGTAAATCGCTATTGATGTCGCGCGATCTACTTTTAATTTTTTTAATTATTCTCACGAGCCAATAAAACTGTGACACGTATGAAAATGTAAATCGCTATCCCCCAAGCGCGATTCAAAAGGTCATATTGAAAAAAAAATTGTCAGGGTTATTCCTAGATCACACGAATCCCAATTGGTTACTGCGAAAAATTTCGCTTTCTTTTTAGTCTATAAACTATATACATGAGTATTGACTATAAAACACTTAGTAGATCTATTACATTTTTCGAGGACTTTCCAAATTGATAAACATGATACGGTAATTAGAAGTTTGTTACCCTAACTCATGAGCTATATCATTTGACCTCTGCTACATGCCTTATATCATCACATTAGTTACATTTTGTTCTTAAGTTTTTTTAGTAGAGAAAAGTAAAGTAAAAGGAAGTAAACATTTTTATCCTAAATGTGGGAGGAAACTATTTACTTTAAAAATCAACTAAATTACACTACTTTTTCATTCTTTTTCATTTTCTTTTCCTCTTAAGTGCTACTTGAGAACACAAATTAGATGTGTTTATATTCACTTTCTTTCCTTTTCCTTATTAAATCGTACTAAAAAACACAGTGTTAGATTCATCAATTACCTACATAAAACATAAACGTAGCAACGTAAGCGTTAAACTTAGTGAGTAAAACAGAGCTACTCATTATTAGCTTAACTAGAGGCATTAAAATGCTCCTTCCATGTCTGGTTCATTTAAATGTTTTAACCTTTGCCTGCTTTTGAACAAAAAAAACAAACACACTAAATACTCAAAAGCTCTAACTAATTAAAAGGTTTGGTCTATTAAGAGGTTGTTAAGAATTTTAATTAAAGAAAACAAACACCATCTTAGTTTCTTACACCGTTAGTCCTTGTTGGATTTGCAGTGTTAGTTTTTTAAATATTTTTGTAATTAGGCTCTAGAAACATATAGTATTCGATACTTTATTTGAGTTTAATGAGTTGTTTTATTTGAACAAATGAAAAAAAAAGTTTGAGATCCATGGGTGTCCTATAACACCAAAAATGAAAGGATGATGTTTTTATGCTTAATTATAAGGAAAAAGTACTAAGATGACAATACATTTTTTTGTAAAACCAATTATATGACACCAGAGTAGTAGCCGGTGCTCTAAGAGTAAAAGTTAAAACTAAAAAATTGAAATGAATGAACTTATTAAACTTTATACTAAGCATCATGTTACATGGCGACAAAAGCCTGCGTGTTTTTGTTTGGGCTTCCTTAGGCCTGTTTCTTCTGTTCTGATTTGGGTCGACTAACTATGTACGTGTCCTTATTTATGTACCTGTCCTTATTAGTTGCACGTGTCCTTACAATCTTCATCTACCCACCAACTTTGGTTCATCAAATGTCACGCCTTATCGAAAATTTAATTTTGACCTAACTTTATTCCAATACAGAACCTCCAGTTTTGTGATTTTCGATGTGGGTTTTGGATGTCAGGTATAGTGTTGGAACAACACTGTTGGTGTTGTGTTCTTGGTCTTCGTGACGGAAACACAGGTACTTTGATTGCTTATATCTGCTTATTACGCTTTTGTTTAGCTTTTGAAACGTGTGAATTGTAGTGTTATAAGCTATGATACTACGCGCATTAGCACGACAAATCATCAGGTTTGCAGCCATGGCGGATGTATCCACTTTATCGGTTTTTAACCTGAATCTCATTGACATTGGGCTTACGTCAGTAACTTTGACAGAATTGCAAGAATGTTGTTGTTTTGAATTTACTAGAAACGAACACTGTTGTTTTCAATTTATGTATGTGTTGTTGTGTGTGGCTTATCGTCTAAAGAGTGTAGCGTAGTCTTTTGTTGTCACTCGACATGATTCTTAGTATATGGTACAACATGATGGAATGTTTTGGTTGTTCATGTTTCCAAACGGATACGTGATGGTAGGGGTTGTGACACTGATAATGATTATAAGAGGTTGTGACGAATTTAAACAGGTTTGATTAAGGTTGTGGTCATTCACATTTTGGCGGGGCAAATTGTTCAGTTTGCAGCCATGGCTAATGCATCCCATTCTTCGAGTTTTAACCTGTGAGCCTCGCACCCGATTACACAGATATGAGTTTAGATTTCGTGTACATTGGCTTTGAGTTTTTTCTGGATAGTTAACACATTGACTCTATACTAAGCATTATGGAGTGTGGCGACAAAAGCCTGCTTAGCTTTCTTTGGGCTTACTTCAGCCTGTTTGTTTGGTTCTGACTTGGGCCGACTAGCTATGTGCGTGTCCTTATTATTTGCATGTGTCCTTACAATCCTCATCTACCCACCGACTCCGGTTCATCAAATGTCACACATTAACTCTATACTAAGCATCATGTCGTGCGGTGACAAAAGCCTGACTGGCTTATTTTGGGCTTACTTTGGCCTGTTTGTTTGGTTCTGATTTGGGTCGACTGGCTATATACGTCTCCTTATTTATGTACGTTTATGTGCGGTCATCGTAGGACTTCTACACAAGAAGTTTTACAACTCCCTAGGCATTGCACCTAATCGTTGTAGTGTAGTATATGCAAGACTCGGGGTTGTTTATCGTTCACTCGAGGAATAGGTTGGGAAGGCTTGATCACGGTCTAGCAGAATTCTAAGGGTTGAGGGAAGATTATTTTTGTATTTTTGTATTTTATGGGAAGCAAGTAAATCATATATTGGAGAGGTTGGTTGGTTTTAGTTAATAAACTAAATAATAATCTAAACTAATGGTGATAGAAATAAGATAAAAGACTGTGTTAATTTAATCATGTATTACTCCCTATATTGCTTTTCCTAGTGTTGTTGCCTTGTCACACTTGTGATGATCTATGTAACTATTTCTTAAAGCATGAACGAATTACACGAACCCGCCGTCTACTTAGTATGCCGCTAGAGCAACGCACATGCAAGGTAGTATGAAGACTATTACACGGCCCCTAGGAGTTTACTAAGTGCATGTGAAATATATTAAAAGTGGATCAACCATATTAGGGGGCAATGTAGTATGAAGACTGTTACCCGATGGTATCTTTTCTACACAATCACGTTTCCCTAGACATATCAATAGCGATACAAAGATATATTAAATGATTAAGTAAACCTTACTTGATTAAAACATGAATTGGAAAAAGTATAATAAGGTTTTTAGGCCTTAAAATCGTCTCTTACAACTACTAAATAAACTAGGGTTCATACCCTCTTTTTATTGCAAAGTTACACACTCAAAACCC
>BQNB010123500.1:0-20088 GCA_026074375.1 Tanacetum coccineum
AAGGTAGTACTTTGACTTTTCCATACTAAGTAGGCAGTACTTCGATTTTCAACTTAGCAGTACTTTGACCTTCTGACTTGTATTTCCCAACAATCCTCCCTTAACTTGAATTCTACTTGCTTGACTTCAAGTTTCTTGATGGTTGGACATCTTTCTTCAGCATCAATACAAGTCTCCAATCTTCTAGATATAATCTTTTAAGCAATATCTTGTATACAATCTGTTTGAGTATCTTGAAATGAAATAGATTGTTCTTCAATCAGCTGCAGGTCTTCTCAGCAACATAAATGGTTTTTATGAGCCTTTACCATGTAGCCATTCACTTTTGGAGCTAGTCAGTTCTTTGGTACCTAGAAAAGGTAATAATCCATGGTGAACTGAAAACCACTTCAACACTCAGAACATGAATTATAGTGTGTTGAATACTATATGACTTTTGGTAAGTCATTATAACCATAAACGGATTTGATTAGTCTTTACCTGTAGCCGTTTGCTCAGGACTAGCCAACTCTCAGTAATAAAACATTGGTGAGTTGAGGACCATATAGTTTTGAGCAAACTATTAAATGTAACACCCCCAAAATGGGTCGCAGCAGAATAAGGATCCGGGGCGTGTTACTTATCAGATCAATAACACAAGATAATTTGATTACCATTTGCTGTGTGGTGGTTAACCAACACTCAATCCCTTAAAACAGTTTGATGTTCAAATATTTGTGCCTTAAACCTTTTTGCACACTCAAATCTTCACAATATTTCAAAAACAACTTTTTAACTAACAGTACTTTCAACAAGGTACTGTTTGTTTTTAAACAAGCAGTACATTAAACAATGAACTTGCATTGTTTTCAAGTTAAGTCTGTTTATCAAAGTAAGATATATATATATATAAAAGAAAATTTTGATAAATCATACCAGTTGTTTAAGAATTGTCACCATCTTCAGTTGCCACAAATGAACAGATGTATCAAAGTATTGCTGGTCTCATTCTCACTTCAACTTTTTTTTTTATTTTTTTTTCCATGCCATGATCTAGCTGCCTTAAACGACAACTCTCTTGATAGAGGATATCTTCTTTCAGCCAGCATGTGAATCATAGTGCCATCTTCTATCTCTAGTGTATGCACTCCTGAAGATTCATGAAACCTCCATCTTATGATTTCCCATTCTTCTGTGATGCCCTCTCCAGAATCTCATCACTTATTCAGCCGTCTCCCAAATAATGGTTAGAACACCAAGACGACCAACCTAGCCGTGGAGAATGTGCTCATAATATTCTTTAACAACTCGATATAGGATGATATTATCCTGTCTATCTAAGACATGCAGTATCCTCCCATAAAGTAACAAAGCCCTGAATGATTATTGCTGCTGTGAATGATGAAGATACACCTCCATCAGGTGAATCAATAACTGAGCTCTCTGTAAATCAGGGAGATTCCTTCTAATGACTCTCTATCTTGAGCATTCTTTTCCAAAGTCTAGCAACCTAAGATAGTTACTAAGCTCATCAATTGTTTCTGTTCTTCAACTTATGCTTCTTTGGATGGCTATTCTTCAGCAATTGTAGCTTTCCTTTCCTTAAGAGTCTTTTTGCTTCTCTTTCCTTCAACATCTCCCTTCTTTCTCTGAATCCATTGGCAAAAAGTCTTTGAAAGAGGCTTTAATAGATTGCTTGAACTTTGTCATACAAACCGCTTCATCTGTGGATACTTAAGTTTTTTCAAATTTTTGTATCCATGACTTTTAAGAAATTCAATCATTTGATTTTCTTTTCCTTTGAGCAAGGGGGAAAGTAGGTTTTCCTCCAAGTTGGTCCTTTGGGCTTTGTTTCCTTCAATTCTCAAACTTTTTCTTTCTTCCTTCTGCATTCCATTCAGCTTGCTCATATTTCTAGCAACCTCCGCTCATCATTTTAGTCTCCAATGCTCTGCTTTGTTGAAGACTTAGAGTTTGCCTCTTTTTTGGGTTCTTCTACCAAGATCCCTTTGCCTTTGTCTTTCGGGTCAGTAGCTTGAGATGGTTGTTGAGGTGGAGATTGAGATTGTATGGGACCAGGAATGCTCAAACCTCTTGGTCTAGAAATAGCAACAAGAACTTCAGCAACTTTAAGTTGTTCTTCAGATTCCATAACTTGAATTGGACGGAGTGGGCTTGAAGGACCTGCTTCATCTTCAAAATTTGGTCCTTGAGAATAGTACCCTGTCTAGCATACTGTGAGTTTCTCTAATCCAGTTCTTCTTTTTCTCCACCTTTACATTAGAAGCTTCTTTCACCTTAATATTAACCTTCTTCAGTCTCATCACTTTTTCTTTCCAAATCAGAGTAACAGCACATCTTTATCACCATAACATCAAAGAAAGGATGCGCTTTATCTTCTCTTTGAACTTGTTGCTCTTCAATAAAGTTCACTTCATCCTTATTCCTCCCAATTTGACTGAAACACTTTCTTCTTATGCTTACTTTCTTTCCTTCTCCTTTTGCTTCTTAATGTTTTGATTCACTACCCAAAAAGCATGATTCTGGACCACTGGCTGGACGAATTTGAAGCAGTTTCGAACTAGGCTTTGATCTTGTTATTTGTTTAGCTTGAGAAAGGTTGCCTCTTGAGTCTCTTAACTTCCTGTTCAAAGCAATATATCTAAAAAGTCCCTCATCTCCTCCAGATTTGTGAGACGCAACTGTTGGGAGTATAATCAATTGGAGATTTAGGAATAGAACAGTACCTTGATATGGCACATACCTTGTACTGGTATCAGTATCTGAACTGCATCATAATCATGTGGTGTAGCCGTCCATAAAGGAAGCAGTACCTTGTACTGAAGCAGTACGTTTGAGAAAGGATCAGCATCTTTGAGTTGGAGTGCCTTGAGCAACCCTTGCAAGAACTTGCAGCCCCTAGAATGAGGACTAGTACTAGACTATGTTCTCCACTTCTACCAATAGCTGTAACTACATCTAACATAGATGGTGTCAAAGGTGTAATCCTACACGAGAACATAGACTAAGCTCCACATGAATGTAAAACACCTTAGAAGGAAGTGAAACGTATTGTATAGCAGTCCTGAGTCTGTCTACACCCCTAACTGCTTGTTCAAAAACAATTTGACAACCTAGGATACATAAGAAAAAGGTGTACCATTTGAAATATGTCCTAAGCATCCCATTAAGAATCATCAAGGAAAATTAAACTTTGGTTTGTGGCAACCTACAAGAGCAGAGGCATGTTTGTCCCAATTGTTCCATGAAGTGCTCTTAGACTTAAACAGTGGGAGTAAGACCATTAACTAAATACTATACCACTTTGGGCTAAAATAGATGTTAAGAAAGTGAGTTGTGCTAAGTTACCCTCGTAGCCAATATCTCTTAAAAAAAAAAAAAAATAAAAAAAAAGGAGCAAGTCCCAAATAACTTGCTTAGGAAAAGCAATCACTCCATTTTCATCCATCAAAGAGTAGGTCAGACTCGAATGGTTGCTTCAGAAATCAAAATCTTCTTGCCAGCTACCTTAGCGCGGATGTGAGGTACGTCATTGATCACTTTGAGAGAAGCGGTAGCCCAAAATTGTTGAAGCCATGGACCAATAAGATCAGGATCAACCAACAACGAGTACTTAATGGAGCAGCCAGTGAGAAAGTCAATGATTTGATAAAAATCAGCATTCTGTGCCGTCTTTTCCACACACGCAATCATGTTGTGCTTGTTACAAGTGCGAATGTTTGCCATTTGAAGGGAAATTAATGTGCGTCGGAGGTTGTAATTTAAAAAGTTATGAAAGAAAAGAGATAAAGTGAGAGAAAAATGCAATTCAGTTGAGTATTTATAGGTTGTGTTGGATAACTATGAAGTTACCGTTGTAAATACGTTTTTAGCGCAAAAACGTACGTTTGACCGTTGACCGAACGTTAGAACAGTACTTTGTTGTCTAAGCAGTACTTTCTAAGACAAGCAGTACTTTGAGTTGGCTAAGCAGTACTTTCAACTTAAAAAGATTGCCAACTCAAATTTGTGCAACGACAACCCTGCAATCTTGCAAAATATCTCTTCAAATCATCAAACCTCTGAAAAATCATTCATATCCTCCCCTCAAATGTAGCTAGAGTGCTTCCAAAGATCCAATCTAACCAAACCAGTACTTTACTTGATCACCAGTACTTTATATGTGATCCTCCCCTCAAAGATAGCTATGGGTTCATCATCCCAATTGTTACCACCAAAAAGTTAAATCTTGCCAAGTCAAAGCCTTTGGTGAGTAAATCTGCTACATTGTCATGGAGTATGAAACCTTGACCACATAAAGAGCCTTTTTGCTCATAACATACTCGAATGAAGTGATGTCCGAATCTGAATATGCTTGGTCTTTGATGAATAACAGGGGAATTCATCACAATGCAAATGGAGCTCTCATTGTCTAATGGGAAATTTCAGTGTGCATGAATTAAATCCTAAACAGTATTAATTTTGCATCCAAAGTAACCTGAGCACAACAACTTTCAGCTGCTACATATTCTGCTTACTGTAGAGAATAGCCCACAATTGTTTGTTTCTTGCATTGCCAAGAGACCAGTCTTCTTCCAAGATATTGACATCCTCCTGAAGTTGATCTTCTATCATGGTTGTCCCCAGCATAGTCACTATCGGAAAAAGCTTCTAAGTGAAAAGGAGAGTCCTTAGGATACCATAAACCCAATTTAGGTTGATGTTTGAGGTACCTAAAGATCCTTTTGACAGCATGTAGATGAGAAACCTAGGAGTGACTTGAAATCTTGCACACAGACAAACAACAAACATTATGTCTGGTCTTGAAGCAGTTAAGTACATGAGACACCCAATCATAGACCTATAAAGATGTACATCAACATCTTCACCTTCTTCATCTTTTCCTAGAGATTTATGAGCTTCAATGGGGGTGGATGCTGGCTTAATGGTTCTAAAGTCAAACTTGTTGAGAATATCTTTCACATATTTGTCTTGACTTAGAAAAATACCACCATTAGATTGCTTGACTTGAAGCCCCAAAAAGAAGTGTGAGTGTCACCATGGAACTCATCTTGAACTCTTTTTGCATAAGTTCTTCAAAATCCTTCACCATAGAAGACTTGGTAGATCCAAGATGTAACAACAACATATACCGTGTACCAACAGATACTCGTTATATCCTTCTTAATAAACCAGAGTTTTATCAATAGCCCTCTCCTATTCCATGTTTCAAAAGAAAAGCGGAAAGTCTTTCATAACCATGCTCTTGGGGCTTGATGCAGGCCATGAAAGTTGCCTTTACAACTCGTGTAGACCTTGTTTGTATTGATCAGGATCTTCAAACCTAGAGGCTGTTTGACATACACTATCTTCTGTGATGTTGCCATATAAAAATGCACTCTTGACATCCATCTGATAGAAATGAAGCCCAAGAAAGATTGCAAATGCCAAAAAGAGTCTGATTGCTTCAATTTCTGGCAACTGTGCTAAACACTTCATCACAATCCACACCTTCTTCTTGTCATGTTACCCTTGTGCAACTAGTCTGCTTTGTTCTTGATAATATACCCTGTTCATCTTCTTGTTTCTAAAAAACCCATAGGTAGTACCATCACACTCTTGCCTTCAGGTAGTGTCACATAACACCCATACCTCTTGCAGGCTTAGAATTGTACAGTTTCCTTCTTGATCGATTCAACCACCTTTCATCTGCTAAAGCTTGAAGACTTTCTTGGGTTCTTCTTGACGATAGAGAAACAAGCAAACAGGCAGGTATGCTGATCTTTGTGGTTAGGTTTCTGTTTTTGTTTAGTATATAAAAGACAAAATGCATTATGTTGTTTGAAGTACGTCTTAGAATCTTTTCTTCTTTTGAACCCGGCAGTACTTTTGCCAATAGATTTGACTTTGAGGATGAAATCTAAGAATTCTAATCCGTAGTAGTAGAGGGAAACATCAAAGAAGAAAAAAAAAGATATATCCAATTGTGTAGTCAGCTACTCCGCCTTCTCACATCAAAAGAGTTTGGTAGAGAAAATACCATCTATTTGTGGGAATAATCATCATCAGATTCTGTAGGTGTAATGCCATACTTTGAGGAGTGTATTAGTAGTACTTAGAAGTGAAAGTAACATTTTGACATGTTCTTTTCCCTTTGGCAATGGTATTCTCCTCTTTTCCTCTTAAAAAGCAATCCTTGATCATCATTATGAGCTTTGGCAAGAGATTCCTTGATGCATCAATACAGTAGCTCAGCCATGTAAGACTTGTTCTTCAGAGGACAATGGAACTTCTTTGCATCAGTACGTTCCTCTGATGCCATAGTCCTGAGCTTATGAACAAAGAATTGCAGGTCATAAGCTAAATGCTTCAACATCATCCAAATTTGAAACGTATTGGTCTCCGAAAAAAAAAAAAAAAATCATTCATAGTTTTTCTTTCCTAACAGGGTAAGTAGTTCATCGACTGATTTAGAAGTCAAGATCAAACATCCAATCAGGACCTTTTCCTTTTTGATTCTCCTGATTCTCAAGAAAATTGACATGAAGACATTCCTGTACTTTTCTTGTTACCCTGTTGTAGACTCTGAAACCTTTGCTGCTAGTAGAATATCCCAGCAAGTAGCCTTCTTCGGACTTGCCATCAAACTTACCCAAGATGATCCTATAGTAGTTCAGTATAGTCAGAGAGATCCAAAAGGTCACATGAAACTGATTTTGGGGAGACTTCCCATCAAAAAAAAATTTCATAAGGATTCTTCATTGAGTTTAGATCACCAAACTCTATTAAGACATAACAGGCATGAATTGACTCTTCAGCCCCCAAAATAGAATCAGTATAATGAGTCTGCTAGCATGGTCTAGCAGCTACAATGAGAGTCCTATACTTGTCTTCTGCAACACCATTTGCTGAGAGTCCCTTGCAATGCTATATTCTCTCTTGATTCCTTTCTTAGCACAAAACTCATTCATTAGTTGATTCTTGAACTCTGTTCCATTGTCACACCTGATGGTCTTTACTTTATGTCTTAGCCTGTTTTCCAAACCCACAATCAGATCATGAAGCATATCATATGTCTCATCCTTGTAGGCCAAGAAAAACACCCAACAGAATTTGCTGCAGTATCAGTGACCACCAAGCAGTACTTTTCTTGTTTATAACTCTCCTACTGAAACATGTCCAAATAAGTCCAAGTGGAGCAATTCAAAAGGTTCTCTTGTTCATTCTTAACCTTTGCAGAAAGCCCTGTGTTTTTTTCCCCTTGTTACAGAGCAAGACACGAATGATCAATCTGATGAATTTCTTGGAGGTAAAAACCTTTAACCAGATTGCCCTGAACCAACTTTTAAAGTTTCTTGAGATTTACATTCCCAATCTTCTGTGCCATAAAACAACATCATCATTAGTTTGCCTTTGCAACTAAACAAGTTACTCCTCCAGAAGAATATATGTCTTTAGATCCAGACTGTATACATCATTCGTTCTAGGAGCGCTAAGATTACCATATCTCATCAACAAACTTGAACATTGAGATAGATAAGACATTCTTAACTTGAAGAGAACATTGTGCTTCTTATCACAGACTTTGAGAAACAGATAAGTAGAATAAACTAGAGCCTCCTCCCCAAGCTACTAATTCATAATTCAAAGCATGGAGTCCTTAATGGTTCCATTTCCTAGATTCTTCCACCTTTAGAGTCATTTCCAAAAAGCCCACATAACCACCCTTGAACACTTTAAAATCAGACAGTCTTGTCCTTGTCTCCTGGTCATACTTCCAGAGCATCCACTGTCAATGATAGCATAGGCCTTGAGATCTTTCTTCTTGATTGTCCCTGTACAAACAATTTCAAAGCATTAGACTCTTTATGGACCCAATTCATAACTACTTGGAACCCCTAAAGTAGTTAACATACTCAAATTGCATGAGTGTAGTAAGGATCATTATCCCTATACGACAAAATCTATGAAGTTTCCTTTTTGTTCACTCATGATTGTTAAGGATTAATCATTGCCCTCTGTTTTGACAGTTGAGTGGGAAGTACTGCTTGGGATAAATAGTCCTTCCTTTCTTAAACGCAGATAGATTTTCACAATTTTCTTGGGTCTTGTGTTCTATGAGGAGTCCTTGTAGTAATAGGACCTCGAAGATGGTGAGTTAACTTGAGATTCTAGGTCTTCGATTAGCCATCCATGGATAATAACCTTCCATCAGTAACTTTGTGAACAAGTACTTACCTGTTGGTACACTAGATCTAGCATTTTTGTAATTTATTTTTTTTATATAGTTTTGTACCTTGATAATTCACAATAGCAGTCCTTTTTGAATGTATGTTTTGTGTCATTGTTGGTCTAGGAGTACTTATCAACCCATACCTTGTAAGTAAGTTTTTTTGTTGTGTGTTTGTTGGGTTTTTTTTTTTTTGTGTTGCTGATTGGAAATAAAGGATCTCCTTGGTGAGGTACTCTAGATTGTCTTGAGAAATTACTATGGGTCACTCTTTGGATGTTGTTCTAAACTGGTCTTGTTTCCCTTAGAACCCTGTGTTCCCTATATTGCATGAGTTTGGTGTTTTGAAGGTTCTTTCATGTAGGTTACAATCCTTAATTAGGTGATTAGGACTGTAACATACAAAACATAATTTACCCCCTTTGTTCCCAAGTCCCTTTGTCCTAGATTCTTGACCAACACTGTTTTGACTGTTTGGTGACCTGTTTTCAAAAGATGTTTCACTATTCTCTGAGTTAAAAGCAGTTTCCTTTGATTTTTGTCTTTCCAGAAACATTCAGTCTCTTCATCATCACTATCAACCAATCTTCCAATTATGACTTTATTTCTATCAATTTCTGGTTGACTAGCCTTGTTTTCTCTTGATTAACAACCTTATTCCTAATGGCTAGTTCATCTATCCCTGTAAAGGAGACATTTGCCCTAGGTGGAATAATTGTACCTGTAGGTGGAGGTACTGCTTTGTAGGCCTTTTCTCTTTTGAAATTTTCGTACGCAGAATCAGTCAAAGTTTCATCCCCAGATGAAATGTCACTTTTCCATACTATTCTAGACGCACGTCCCAAACCCTATACATAGACTAATCAGACACATTCTTTGTTTGTTTAGGACTTTTTTTTGAAGTAAGAAGCATTGTCCATGTCTCAAGTTTTTACTTTGAAATCATCTCGGTTCTTTTAAGGTTGATCTATTCCTTTGTTTTTCTCTAGTATTCAAATCTCTTATCTTAAGTTTATATCCATTTGTTCATACTTATCACCCCATGCATATTTTCCATTCTTTTCATGTGTATTATAAGATGACCTCTAATGACTCTAAGCTCATTTGATATCCTAGAATTTCAGTCCTAGCTCTTTGAAAATTATCTCTTTCTTTTTGATAGTTTTCAAGCAACAGTTTATAAGACTTACTACATTTGGAACAGTAAGGTACCTCTGAGTTTGATAGCCATTAAAGCTAGAGATACTGGTGTATCACATCTTTATTGCTCCAGGTCAAATCACCAAGTCATCCTTGTCCCAAATGCAACATGTTCTTGCATCCATACTCCATGCGTCCAATCATCTTTTCAACTCCAGTCAGTGCCATCATAGCATATGTCCGAGAATGGTGTTGTTTCTCGAAATAATGCTAGGTTAGTTGCACAAGGTTATAATCAACAAGAGAACATCAATTATGATGAAACTTATGCCCCGGTTGCTAGGTTAGAGTCTATTAGGATATTATTAGCTTATGCTTGTGCTTTAGACTTTAAGTCATTCCAATGGATGTAAAAAGTGCATTCATGAACTGTTTTATCAATGAGGAGGTATACGTGGCACAACCTCTAGGATTCATTGACTTTGAAAAACCAGATCATGTTTATAAACTAAAGAAAGCTTTATATGGTCTTAAAAAAGCACCCAAAGCTTGGTATGATAGATTAAAAGCTTTTCTTATTAAACATGAGTACAAAATGGGAATGGTAGATAACACACTTTTTACTAAGAAGAAAAGTTCAAATCTCATCATCGTTCAAATATATGTCGATGACATCATATTCGGTTCGACTTGTCAAGACATGTGTGATGAATTTGCCAAAATCATGCATGACGAGTTTGAGATGAGCATGATGGGTGAACTTAACTTCTTCCTTAGACTACAAATAAAACAAATGAAAGATGTAATTTTCTTTAATCAATCTAAATATATTAAAGAAATACTTAAGAAATTTAGCTTAGAAGATTCTAAACCAATGAAAACCCCATGTCCCCAGATCCTAAACTTACAAAAGACAAAGAGTGTGAGTCGGTAAATAGTACCAAGTATCGAGGCATGATAGGTACATTACTCTACCTAACGACAAGTAGGCCCGATATCATGTTTTGTGTCTGCCGTTATGCACGCTTCCAAGAGGATCCCAAAACCTTTCATCTTGAAACGGTTAAGCGTATCTTCCGACATATTAAAGGCACTACGCACTTAGGGTTATGGTATCCTAAGGGGACCGGCATAGAAACCGTAGTTTGTGCTGACTCTGATCATGCAGGAGATTATGTGGACCGAAAGAGCACTAGCGGTATTTGTATGTTTGTGGGATGTTGTTTAACATCTTGGTTCTCGAAGAAACAAACCGCTTTTGCTATATCCACGATCAAAGCCGATTACGTAAGCGCCGGAAAGGCATGTCAACAAGCACTATAGATGAAACAAGCTCTTATCGACTATGACATTCAACTCGACAACGTCCCGATCATGTGCGATGATAAAGGCACGATTGACCTTAGCAAAAACCCAGGGCAACACTCTCGAACTAAACACATCGAAATACGCCACCACTTTCTTCATGATAATGTTCAGAAATGACATATCTCAATCTAAAAAGTGCCGTCCGTCGACAACATCGCCGACATTCTTACAAAACCCCGTAAACATGAATCCTTTAACTATCTACGTCTTGGTTTAGAATGATGGAACAGATTCCATAAATCATCTTAGTCCACTTCTCTCTCTTCTGTCTCAATTCTAGTCCGTGTTCCATTTCGTGTCGTGACAACTTGAATACTTCATCTGAAGTACTTTAAGCATTCTTAATTCGCGAAATGCAAATTAAAATGTCACTCCTCTTTGTTAAATTTTCATCAAAAACTCAAGTCCAAAACCCTTTACTGAAGGCGGCCCCCATATAGGCCCCCCCCAATATATTTAGGACCGCCCGGAGATATGGGACCGCCATCAGCAGACCATAAAATGGAACACTTAAACAAAAAAGTTTAAAACAGAAAAACAAACACCCCCTTATCTGCTACACTCGATGAACACGACCTAAAAACCACCAAAACTCAAATTCAACCATTAAAACATCAATTGAAGATCAAATCAACACTAATAATCAATCCTAATATCACAAAGATCATCAATTGTAAGTCATTTCATTTATTTTCTTTCAATTTGAGTCTAGGGTTCATTTTATTGATCACCATAAATTAAATTGGGGATTTTCATGTTTTCTTTTAATTTTGTACAATTAAGACAACTAGGATACAATGTATAACTAATATGCTTCTCGTAGATATAGGATTTGCATACATTTGTGATATTTGTGTTTTGAAAAATTGATTTCGAACCAAAACCCCAATTTTATTTTCAAATCACTCACGTTAGGAACATAATAAAATTGTTGTTATGCATTGTTAATCCAACCCAAAAACATTTTCAAACACATGCATAATGATCTCATGAACAAATTTCGAGATACATAACTCATATGTATTTTTCGACTTGTTTGGATGAGAAAAATCAAATTAAGGAGCGTTTGGGTTAACTCTTAGGATTTTATTTCTAGGTCGAGTTAATCGTTACTCCACATTTGTTGCATATAGGCACACACTAGGCACTAACTCAAAACATAAAAACAAGTATAAATGATTAATATATGGGCTTGTTCATGATCTTCTAGGTAACAATGCCTCGCGCTACCGGTCTAGATCATCAAAAGACAAGAAACTACATACCCTTAATATCAAATGAGTTTAGTCAACCTTTGCTAAACACAATGGCAAATCTTGAAAAACGATATTTTCATGAGGGAAGGGTTGTAAGTCCAAACTTCGAAAATATGAGTCATATTCATGCTAAGTTTGAGTCAATCGGCTTTGATTGTTTGTTAGACATTAACGAACAAATTGTGCCTCGTTTTGTTCTTGAGTTTTATTGTCAACTCACTTTTACCAATAATCCTAAGGGTCAATTTGTTGTTAACTTTGTCATTCAAAATAAGTTATTCTCCCTCACTCTTGAGGAATTTGGTAAAATTCTAAAAATTCCATTCAAAGGTCAAGCCTCTACCACCGAAATGTGGTCTCTTGACCATTTATTAGTAAGTGTTCCAAGCAAAGGTCTTTATAAAACTAAACCTCCATTCCAAGAGTCATTAAGTTCTTATCAAATTCCATGACAAGGTCAAGAAACTCGTACCAAAAACAAGAAAACCATTGTCGTAGGTGAAAACAAAATTTTAACCCGAGAGATTCAAACTCATATGAAACCTTAGGTTGAGATTATTCGTGAAAACGCAATCTGTCTAGGAGGACATAGGGATCATGTCTCCACTTGTCTTTGTCACATGCTTTATTGCATTGAGACATCCACTCCTTATAACCTATCATTTTTCATTCTCAAAAGAATGGAAAAGACTCAATTCAAACCAAAGGAACTATTACCTTATGGAATGCTCTTGACTAGGTTATTTAAACATGTAGTTTTTGTCTCTCCTGAGCTAGCTTTTGATCATTATCTCTCACATGATCGAGCCATGCATCCGCTCGCTCCTTATTATGAGCGAAAGACATGAGGGGATCGGGGCAAGAAAAGACATCGTGAGTCAAATGCTAGCTCCTCCTCCTCCACTCTAAATCATCCATCGTCATCTCATCCATTGGATGATTCCATTGATGAAAATGATGACAAATCTTTTCATTCCAATCCTTCTTCTCCGTCTCAAAACATCTCTTCCTTGTCAAATGATGTCTCTAGAGTTCATCAAAACCCTCCTCATGAAAGTCATTACTTGAACATCTATCTCTCCAAAACCATTATCTTTCAAAGCTCACAAAGAGTGTCACAGGAAGGGGTTAAGGGTCAATTGGACAAGCTCTCAAGGAACATGGTGGGTGGAAATGGAAATGAACTGTTGGACATACTAATGAAAAACTATTTATTATTATTATTATCATCTCTCTGTTTTAATACATTATATTTCTCTCGTTATTAAGTATAGGGGTGGAAATTTTTTATTTGCATTTGACTTGGATAATCTTCTACATTCTATCAACTTTCTATGACTAGCAAATTTTACGATTATAACATGAGAAGAAATGCCACTACTTGCTAAATGATTTGTATGTTAGAATAAAACTTCATATTATTGCTTGAACTAGTTGATTCTTGAATATTGGTAAAAGCCAAAATCACTGGACTTAAGAAAAAGAGAAAACTAGAAATTTTCCTGCCTCCAGAAAACGGCCCCCTTATATACCCAGCGACACCCCAATATATTTGGAACCGCCTGGTGATATGGGATCGCCACCAGGAGGGAAAGAAAAATTTCGAGTTTACCTCTTTTTCTGTATCTTGACCCTCCTACCTACATCCTCAAGCTGTCATTTCCCAGATTGATAAACCATATTTGGCATTCTCTTCTTCCTAAACCACGCTTTACCACTTTATCCAATCATTCTTATTATTTAATCACCCAACTTTCATACTTCACCACCATCTTCATCTCCTTCATATCTCTCTTCTTCTTTATTAATGTCTTGCTCAAACCACCATTCCAACTTCTCTAGAAAGCCAAGGATGTAGGTTAGACAAGTATGGAAACGCAAAACATCCACTCCAAAATCATCACCTCCTTCCCAAAATGACTCACCTTCTCTTCCTCTAAGAGTCTACTTACAATCTCCTTCACCGCCATCTTATAATCCCTTAAGAGATAAAATGATTAACCAACTCCACAACATTTCTACCATTCTTGATTCACACAATAATCCTGTTACACCCCGCCAAGGCGGAAACACGAGGCGTAACATCATGGATATCATCACAACACAATGGTGTCAACAATAGAGAATCACTACATGCATAACTAAATATAAAAGACACGATGCGTCATGACAATACCGAAAAGAAAAGAACAACATCTTGTGTTAATGAAAAAGGGGTCTCATCAATACAAAGACAATGTCTCGCAAACCTATAAAAACTAATAACATTCAAGAATTAATGCAATCTCAAATCTACGATAATCAAATGAGGAACTTCAATGCCATCTAATGTCTCTCTGCCATTTTATTTAACTTCAACACCTTCCTAACGCTACACCTGGAAATATGATGCTTTTGTAAAAGTCACACAATGGTTGGTGAGAGTCATAGGATTTACGACACCAAATCAAGCTTTAATAAATTACTGTGATTATAAAAACAAAACATAGCAAGACAATTAAGCTGGCTATTATACATGCTAGCATTCATGAAACTAAGAATCACAATTGAGACGGAACGTGTCCCCCAATCCAATGCAACAAAAACAGTCATTGAGAGGAACAAAATCCCCAATTCCAGACTCTTGGTACCGTAGCACACACAGGTTCATACCCACACAAAGTGGATGAAACCTCTTGCTCACAAAGTAGGCGAAGAACAATGTAACATCAAACAACATGCAACACATAACATATAATTGCAACTTAAAAGTCCATGAGTAACTTGAACCACATAATCACAGCATTCAAAACATACTTTGCATCATTTTCATCCCAAGAAAACATAGTAAAATGGGACTATGAAACTCACCTGATGCTCAGCTACTTGACAAAATCCTGCACACAATCTAAACACAACAAAAACACAAGTTACACTCGGTTAGGCAAATTCCCAAGCCAATGTAACAATCATATGATGGACTTCTAAACCTTACACTAAGTTTATGATTCTTTATATACATCTCCCAATTCATTTTCATACTCTATATGACCTTATTCATTAACTTCCAATTTCTTAGTTTTTGGCAGAAATTTATAGTCACTTTATGACCATAAATAAAATACTAAAACACCTAATTGATGGTTCTCCTTTTATCCCATATCTACCCAATGAGTTGTGAGCTACTTTGATTTAAAAAAAAATACTAAGTGGAACTATTTTATAAAAATTCATCTTTGCCAAGTACTCAGATTCGGATCTGATCGAACCACTCAAAAATTTGACTTGACCAGACCCATTTAGACACTTGGGAAAAATCTATAAAAATTCTAGAAATTCATTTACATCATGAACTTACTACAGTAGGAGTTTCGTTTATTAAAACAAAGTTTTGATATGGTTTTTGACCTCATAAACACAACTCAGAATCTGACCCGAATTTACTGTTTCGACAACGAATCTTGTAAAATCAATTTGACTGACCTCCCGACCTCAAAACCTTTCGGGGCTGGACTTTTTGAAAACTAGACTCTTTGTAGATAATTTTAGGCTCAAGAAAATCAATAAAACCTATCCGTATGACCAAGTTATGACACTTACAAGATGACCTTTCAAAACTGCCAGCTTTTAATTATGAATTTACAAACCCTAAAACCCTAATTACACATGCTTAACACCACTAATCATCCCAAAAATGATTTTTAAAGATCAAACCCCTAATTTTACAAATCTTATATAAACCCTAATCTATTCCATCAATAATTGTTACATGTTTTAAAGAAAACTAAACAACTATGGTTTAAAAACATACCTTAATTCTTGATTCTTGAAACCCTAAATCACCAAATTGATCTTGTTAAATTTTTTTTCTTCTGCTTTGTTCGACTGAATATAAAAATATATGGGGATGTGGGTTTGTATTTATAGTGCAAAGAAGGAGGTTTAGATAATTACCAAAATAGAATCCCACTTAGACTAAAATTGTGTTTCCTTTTTTTTTATAAATTTTGAAATTTATTAATATATATTTGTTATTTATATTTTTTATTTAATTATTATTAATTACACATTCAACCCTTAATTTTGACATTTTTATAAAAAACCCTTTTATTCTACCTTTTAAACCTTTTAAATTAAAACTAAATTAAATGATTAAATAAATTCATTTCTAAATCAGATTTTTTTAACTTATAACCACTAAAATTACATAACGAAAATTTCTAAACTAATCTTCTACTCTCACGAACACCTATTAATTAAATACGTAAATACATATACATATAAATACGTACACACATAAAATTTACCATCATTTTCATTGTCACTAAAATGTGAACATAAATAAATATCCATAGCAACCATAACTTCAATCACCATGAGTCGATCACGCTCAATGGATTTGTAACCAACTCACATAAGATCACATAAACACATAATCACAAAATGAAACTCAAGTCAATGCTAACGGTTGACTAACCTGCTCAAAACACAGTTGTCACAGTATCCCCTCCTAAAGGAAATCTTGTCTCGAGATTTAACCACTAGATTCACTAATAATAGCAACAAATAAATGGGGATACTTAGCTTTCATATGGTCCTTATATTCCCACGTGAACTTAGGACCACGCTTTGAATCTCATCTAACTTTCACGATCGAAAACTCATTGCTTACAACTTCGCTTGCCCATACAAGGGTACAAATAGCAGCATAACGACTCTAAGCAAATGTACTACATGAACATCGCCCGTCTTCAAGGAAACTAGTCAAAAACCTTAAGTTGTGTAAAAACGTCATTCATGACCTAACCCCGTAACTCATCAAACAAGAACTGTCTTGGAGCTAAGTTATGAGTTGTTACAAAGCTCAAAGTTTTTAAAGAATCGGCTCGACTTCGAGTTTATTCAAAATATAACATTAACCAAACCACATAAGAACATTTAAGGGTGCACTAAGGTCTACCCGTATTCCTGTGTACCCAACTTTAATTAGTACTTCCAACAATAGCTTGCTCAACGAGCAAATGTCTCATAACCTCGCTTCGAGTTCCAACAGACTTTAACTATCGAAATCCTACTAGGCTTCTAACTTTTAACCTCACGATCGATAATCTTGACAGGTTCCTCCACAAAACAAAGAGTTTTGTGTACCTTAATTCTTTCCAAAGGCACGTGCATATTTGCATCCGACCAATACTACTTTAAATTTTGAAACTCATCAACTATTACTACTAAGTATTGAGACAATCTTATCAATGGCCAATTAGGACCGATCCCTTGTATTGATTCAAATCGGTCCCACTATCTTGGTTCTAACATTCTTCTTTTCCAAAATGACACTACTACCTTCCAACGACACTTCTAGTAACTCTTGGATCTCCAACTTAAACTCTAGGTGCTTGGCCTATTGGTAGATAACCTTTTAACGATCTCTTGTACCAATTCTGATCCAATCGACCGAATTTCTCCAGTTTCAGCCCAAAGAACATGTGACCTACACTTCCTTCCATAAAACGCTTCAAATAGAGCACATCAAACACCCGAATGATAAGCTCTCAACATATCCTTCAAAGTCCAAATGGTACGCTCACTTTGTCCGTCCGTTTGAGGATGATAAGTCGTACGCATGTGATTAGTGTTTGTTTCAATGGCCTTCTTCAATGTTACCAAAGCCGCGAAGTAAATCTCCACCAGATCTGATGATGAGCGTGCACATGCACTCCATGCCTTGTTACTATCTCATTAGTGTAAAGTCTCGCCAAATTCTCCATTTTAAAATCTTCACGAACTATCATGTAATGGGCATACCTTAGTCGGTCTATCGACTATTACCTAATTCGTATCATACCCACTACTTGATCTTGGCAACCTTATAATAAGGTCCATAGTTATTATATCCTACTTCCACTCGTGTATCTCTAGTTGTTACAATAAACCCGAAGGTCTTTGATGTTTCAACATTCACCTTTAAACTAGTCAAACAATTGCTAACGTAAGTAGCAATATCCTTCTCCATACATGGCCACCATACATATCTCTAAGGTCATAGTACGTCTTATCCGCTCCTGAATGTACCAAGTACCTTGATGCATAAGCCTCGTCCGTCATTAATGTCCTTACATCGCCTATTAATGGAACCCATAATAAATACATACCTTCATCTTCCTTCCTTTCCATTAGTTAGTCCAGGCTAGGCAGCATTTCTGCTGTCGCGTTCTTTACCTTACCTCTTTGCATGAGTACACAACCTAATCCTTGATTCGACGCGTCTCAGTAAACTACAAACTCTTTGGATCCATCAGGCAATGAAAATATTGGTGCATTTCACAAATTGCCCTTCAACATTTGTAAAGATTCCTCTTGTTTTTTGGCCCACTCCTACTTCTTATTCTTCTGAGTCAGTGAAGCAACGGGTTTAGCAACCTTAGAAAAATTTACTATAAAATGTCGGTAGTAACCTGCCAATCCCAAGAATGACCGTATCCGGGATGGCGTCTTAGGTACTTTTTAACTCTTCATTGCTTCTATCTTACTAGAGTCCACGTAAATATCATTGTTGCTAACCACGTGTCTGAGAAAACGCACTTCTTGTAGTCGAAACTCATAATTGGAAACTAGGCAAACAACTTTTCCTTCTTCTTGAACAACACAGGTGCTCCCCACGGAGAGTGACTTGGTCGAATTAAACGTATATCAAACGAATCCTAAAGGTTACGAACTATCGAATAAGGTAGCAAACGAATATCGAATCAAAGGCTAGAAAAACATCTAAGGGATTTCACATATGGAAATAGATGCCGATCAAATGTCATAAGAATCCTTAAAAGGAAGGATAGAATAAATGTACCGATAGAAAACGCAAACGAAAGAATCAACAAGCATACCATGACAAAATAAACGCATAATGAATACGTATCAAGATTGATAAAAAAAAAAATATGAAAAGATAGATTCTTTATACCAAATAATTCGATCTTTACTCGAAAGAAACCAAACTAAATTAATGTTTTTATAAAATCAATTTATTAATAATAGGTAAGTTGATTTTAAATTAAAAAAAATCGTCTTAAATATAATCTTTATAAAATTCATTTTAATCATGGTTGTCATAAAACCCCGAGACTAAGTTTTATTTAAACAGTGTTATTCGCATATCTTACCCATAAAAATTACTTTAAACATCCTTTTTATAATTATAAATTATATAAAAAAAATATTATCATATCTTATTCATAAATATTATCTAAAAAAAATAGTTTTGTCAATCAACCAATTATCATATTGTTTCAAAATTTATTGTAAACATAGTTTTCTTAAAAAAACAATAAAGAGACATTTCTATAAAAGTGTTGTATTCATATAATCATTTCAAAATAGTTTTCCCCACACACGATCAAGATATACTTCAAAAGGTTTGTATAATTCGGCATTAATATAAAATATGTTACTCAAACGAGAACATCGTAATACCCAAAAGGGATTGTAAAATACCGTAAAGACTCTAACACAATCTTATTGTTTGAAAGCGAAAGGGAGTATAAAGAACCATATAGTCAGAATAACAGTGAAATGAACATGTACAAGAGAAATCTATATGAAGACATTACGAACCAAAAGAAGAACGTAATGACTCATCCGTACTCTCGATCGAAAGAACAACCATCGAAAAGCATCGGTACTAACATGTCGCAGCATGTTACCAAAACCAAAGGATATATAACGAACGGAGCAATGATCCGTACTAATATGTTAGGAACAATTAGTGCTTAAAAGAAAATTTTAATACTCATACTTGTAATCAATACAACGAAAGTACCAATGGAACGTACCAATATCCCAAGAGGCAGATCCGAACAACCAATATTCATTAAGACGCCAAGTAGAAAAGTTAGATCATCCATACCGACATGGTACGAACAAGGAATCCTAAAATGAGGGGTATATATCCGAGCGAATAATTGAGCAGACGAACAAACTCAATAATCACAATAATAGCAATAACGGGTATCCGGGATATCCGCAAGCGATAGATAGAAGGGGAAACTTACTAACTTCATATTTATTCATAACACAACCGCACATAATATAACATCTTACACTACCAACTAACAAGAAAACACCGATCAATGCAATCATGGT
>BQNB010123502.1:0-20087 GCA_026074375.1 Tanacetum coccineum
TTGTAAAAATGGGGGTGTTACACCCTATCAGTCTTTGTATTGCTCCTAGGCTGTGGCCTTCTGGTCTTAGCAGTGTTGTTTACTCCTATAGAAGATTAACCATTTAATTCAGAATTCACATCTTTCTTAGTGATGACATGAGGTTGTGAAGTAGTGATCAGATTTGTCCTAACGCTTGCTCTAACTTTGTTGATAGGCACAAATTTGTCTTCCTTAGAGTTCATGGTAGGATTAATCCTGAACATTCATAGGGCAATCACTTTCATGTTATTCATAACTTTTGATTCTTGAATGCTTGGTATCGAGTTTGAAGTGATTGGGTTGAACAAATCATTCGACTCGGCAATCTTGGGAGGAACCCGTTTTGGTCATTCCGATTGAACCGCATTTGGTTGTCGAACAAAAGAATGGTTTCTAAGAGGTTGCAAAAAGGGTTTCCCCATGGTTGATTGATTTGCAAACTTAGTATTCGCACCCGTACCTTTGTTGATGTCCTTTTGTTCAGAAACCTTATCAAATAACTAGGCTCTTAGCTTAGCATTTTCATAAATCGCATATTGTAATATTTGTTGCAAAGAGTCAGTTATAGTTTTGGTTTGAGCCCGTGTCACATTGATAGAGTCAAAAAGGTTCTTGTATGTTGTCTTAAGATGTTCATTTTCTTTTGCATAATTCAAAACCTAAAACTCTAACTCGATGTTCTCATTCTCTATTTTCTGAGATAAAGAATCAAGGGTATCTGATACACATGGAGTATCCTTACATTTACCCTTGAGATCTCCCAACTGAGCTTGCAACCATTCGATCTTTTGTTGCATGTCATTATAAGCTTTATCGTACGAAATTTTGTCGTATTTGCATTCTTCACATTTTTGTACCAATCATTCCAAAGTTTAGCATATTCATTCTCCTTTTTAATGATACAGTTTTCAAATCGTTCTTTCGTACGTTCAAGCTCAGTCTGGAGATCAGATGTTTCAACAACAGTTGGATTTTGCACAATAGACATAATATCTTGACTGACAACTGCTATCAAGAGACACTCGATTTCAAATTCTAGAGCCTTGTGCTTAGCAAGAGATTCATTAGCTTTTTTTGCAAGAGATCTAAAATCTCGAACAAATTTGGCTGCTTCTTTCAAAAATTATATTTCAAAATTTTGCACTCTAGCATCAACTTGGTTAACGATAGGGAAAATTTCATCTTTTACAATTTTGTGAATCTCCTGGTGAACAAAAGATGACCAATTATGTATATCTAAAGTCATTTTTTGTTTAACAACACGTTGAAGGAGTCACAATGTCTTTATTACTCATTAGAAATTTTTGCCCCCCCCACTGCAACAACTTGGGTAGTATCATCTGAAAACTCTTCATTTGGTATTGAAATTGATTTAGAAACATTGGCCATTTTGGAAGTATTTGAAAGAATACAACTCTTCATGTGAATTGCCGTTGACAGAAACAAAACCCCCGAAAGATGATTAATCTTTGTATAATTTACCGGTTTTTATTTCTTTATTCAATTGTTTCATTTTTAAGCGACTCTCTTGAGCAAGTTGCAGTGTCTCCTTCGAATCATACACAACAGGAGGATCATGCTTTTCTAATAGAACTTTTCCATATACAAACTATGTTGTTTCTGCTGAGCTTGCTTGAGATAAAAAGGATTTTCATAACCCAAAGCCAATTTTTGTTCAATGTGGTAAAACGAGTCTGGCTTAGGTAAAAGGATGTGAATCATTTGAATCGATTAACCCATTTTGACCAAAATGTTATCTAGTTCCTTTATCTTATTCTCAAGTTAAATTTGTTTATCAAGAAGCTCGTCTTCGCGTATTTTGAAATCAGACTTCAACTTTTTCTTTTCTTTTTGAAGAGAAGAAACAGTTGATTTTTCTTTTGAAAGCTTGTTGTTTAAATTTGCAATTTCCTCATTCAAAGTCATTATCATTTTAGCGAACTTAAGTGAAGTGCATTTATCTTTTTAGTAAGATATTGCTCTTGATAAACAGACTTTTGATAATACCTTTCAAGTTTGTCATATTTTTCTTGATTGATATCAAAACGCTTTTCTTGATTTTTATATCTAGCAAGCTTAGTGGTCAAATCAGCATTTGTTTGTTTCATTTTGCGATTGACCGAGTTGACTTTCTCAACTTCAATTGCTAAATTATTATATAATGATTCAAAATAAGCACATGTTTCTTTAACAGTTGCAGGAAGTTTTTCTACTGTTCCCCTACTTTGTTCCACATTAGAGACTGCAGAGATAACATTACTATCATTCTGTTAAACTTGGTGTGGTTATGGAATGGGCTCAAGTAGTTCAGTATACTACTCCTCTTGAGTAAACATATTAAATATCTCATTATTATAACAATGGTCATATTTTTGTACCTCAACTAATCCATCTGAGTCATAGACGGGAGCTTTGTCAGTCTGAGTACCCAATGTCGATGCTTGTTGCAAATTAGCCATCGAAATGCAGTTTGCATTGACTTTCTCAATATCATCAAGATCCCTTGTAGTAGCCATTAAATCAAATTCCTTAGCTTGAAGTTGGATCCCTGCTTCTTCCTTTTAAGCAATTAGCAACTGGGTCTGAAGATAAGTTGCATCCCTTCTCCTTGGCCTGACTGTGCAGTTCCTAGGATAATGACCCAATCCTCTGCAGTTGTAACACCTTATCTGATTACCATTATTCCTATTTCCATTACCCTCAGCTTGTGCTACAACAACATTACCATTCCTATTCTAATTTTCATTCTGATTAGCAATCCTTGGAACAACAATAAGCCCATTCTGATTTCCAACATTCTAAATACCCGGATTCTAAACTGCATTCTGAACAACCTGATTCTTGACATTCTGTACTGCATTATACCCATTCTGATTCCCAACATTCTGCGTAACATACTGTCTAAATTGATTCCTACCATTACCTCCAACCATCTGCATCTATCTGTCTTGACCCAAATTCATACCCGACTAAGCAATCTTCCTATTACGAAGGTTTGATGAAATTCTCTGGCTGTTGTTGGTTGGTGTTGAGTAGTTTTAGTTGAAGCCTTACCCATTAGAACGAAGCCATGTTCATATGCGGTTGTGGGATCCTGTAATGTCTCGGGATTTGGCATTAGGTTGTTGCATGTAGTTTCTGGTTGAATGATGTTGTATCTTGGTGAAACACTGGATAATTGAAAGGAATTGTTGGATAATTGCCATGAGTGCTACGGATCAGTGTTTATGCAAGTCGTTCAGCCTCTTTGAATCATCAACCACTTTTGATTGTACATCAGAAAATCAGTACAACAAGTGTAATCTAATCGTAATGCAAGTCCTTGTTTGATGAACAATATAACATGTCGACTCCATTCTGGTTGTAAGGTTGTTTTAGGAACTTGAGATTACAATCAATCTTTTCAGGAAAGTGTTTGGTTCACTTAAAATCATTCATCAATTTTTGAGAAACGGTGATAGAGACTCCAATCGATTCCCATCAGTGGAGGTAAAACCTTTCCCATTCATTAAACAACTTAGCCTTCTTATTCTTGTGAATTCCAATATTAGGAACCTTTCATCAATTGTTGCACACGTAACAGATTTCTGAGCCAGTTCACAACTATCACAGCAGCATAGATGTCTTCAGGAAGACCGAAAGAATGGTCCTGAATAGCTTTGATCATCGCTCCCATCGTTTAATTGTTGCTTATGTGATTCATCATCAGTTATGTTCATGAAACGTTTCAGGAACAGTACGTTACGATCTGCATCACCCTAGTTCAGGATCATTCGTCTGTCATAAGGATCATTCATAATGGAGTTGTTAAATTTACTTTCCCATTTGGTCTACTCTAGCATACCGAAGAAGACGTGAGACCATAGGAACATATTTACTCTTTATGTTAAGCATTAAGGAGGGCTGTTTTCAGAACCGCTGCATAAATGTCCTTGTTGAGTCGACATTGCCTAAAAGGTGATGTAAAATGAAATACAAAAGATCTGTTAGTGGGTAAAGTGATTTTGTTGTTGTGAGGAAAACTATTTCACGAGATTTGATAAATTCTTTGATAAAACCGAGAAAAGAATCGTATCATTCGCGGGATTTTTACAAAATCAAGAAAAAACCGAAAACAAAAAAAATTGAACTACTTCAGGTCCTCTGCTAGGTTCGGTGTCCCTATGATCGCAAGATCGGTCCTTCTAGTTCGACCCTCTGCTATGTTCGGTCCTCGCAATATCGGTCCTTCGCTAGATCGGTCGTTTGCTAGTTCGGTCTTTGCCTAGATCGTCCTTCGCTAGTTTCGGAATCCTTTGCTAGTTCGGTCTTCGCTAGATCGGTCCTTCGCTGGTTCGGTCCTTCGCTAGTTCGGTCCTTTGCTAGTTCGGTCCTCGCTAAGATCGGTCCTTCGCGATTGGTCCCTTTTGCTCGTTCGGTCTCGCTAGATCGGGTCCCCTTCGCTGGTTCGGTTCCTTGCCTATTCGGCTCCTTGCTAGTTCGAGAGTCATCCTAGATCGGTCCTTCGCTAGTTTCGGTCCTTCTGGTTTTTGGTTTTTTAGAGAGATCAACAGTTCATCCTCTCGTTCGGAAATTTCACAAAGAATTCACTCGATCGTCCTTGAAGAAAATCTAGTCGGTCCTTAAATTCGTCGAGTTTGCTCGTAGTCGATCCAACCAGATAATACACTCGTCGGTCGGATTTTTCTCACGACACGCACACGTTCGGGCTATCTCGACTAAGCAACTCGTTCGGCTGAGACACCAAGAACTTGTTCGGTCCAAACAAGTACGTTGCTCGATTCTTTGCTTCTTTCTGTCCTTTCGTTTTGCACAGCAACCAAAATAACCACAAAGAGACGTTTTTTAAGCCAAGGAACTACAAGCACTAAACCACGACGAAACCACACCGAAATACCCACAATGAAACCAAAAATTCGTGTATAGAGTTCAAATAGAAAAATAAAGCTCAATACAAATTACCACAAACAAATCACAACACCCAACCTTGGCTCTTGATACCACTTGTTAGGATATCATTTCATCACCATGAACACAAAAAATAAGAAAAGGATTTTAGAGAGAAAGATAAAAAAGAAAAATGGTTACTTGATCATGAAAAGAAAAATGAGAAGCAACACCCTCTCCACACTTGGAGAGGGCATTATATAGTTACAAGAGTGGACTATTCTTGTGGGCTTTACTTTGGGCCGGTTCTTAATACAAATGGGCTTGAGCCCGACAACTAGGCCCAACTAGCTTAACTAAATTCTCGTAAACTACGTTTTACTTATACAAGGCTCAAAAATATTTAATGACCATCACTTTAATAAATACACGGCTAACAAAGATGCTTAAACTAAAGAAACTTGATGATTGACAAGTAAATATCAAGTTTAGGGGAGGATTGTTGGGAATTTTAAGTTACTACTGTCAGTACTACTTTACTACTGCTGGTTCAATATTGATACTGCTGCTAAAGAATGAAGAAATAGACTATGTAAATAAACTAAGTAGTTAGTACTGCTAGTTATATTAGTTAGTACTGCCAGTACAAATGTTAGTACTGTTAGTATAGTTAGTATTGTTAGTTAGTTTATTAGTACTGTTAGTATAAGAAGTTAGTACTGCTTATGTGATATGCATGAGATATATTAGGAATAGATATGCATGATCACTTAACGCATTTTGTAAGCCCATTAGGGTTTTCCTTAGTGTATAAAAGGAACCCTACAACATAGTTAGACATATCAATCTTTCATAGAAAACACATATCTCATAGTTAGTTATTCTGTAACCTTGGCAGAATATTTGCAATCAATATATTCAAGTTTAGTATTCATTGTTCTTCTTAGTATTGCAAGTTAGATTCCGCATAACTTGTAGTATTTACAATCATAGTTTCTCTTATAGTTAGTTTGGATTTATCCAGGTTAACTAAACTTTAACAAGCTAAGAAGATCTGTTTATTTGGGACTTCACATGTTGTTTTAGGTTTGTCGGCTAAATATAAATGTAAAACTTGATAATCAAATAATTGACCCTACACGATAGCACATCAAGTTTTTGGCGCCGTTGTCGGAGAGTGAATTAATTAAACCTTATTCTTATTAGTATTTCTAACCAATAATTAATTTAGTTTAGTGTAATTTAATTATTTAGAATTCTGTTTGTATTTATTCGCATTGTGTGTTTATATTGTTTGTTTAATTTCTCGCATTTAATTGTTTTTAAATAGTATTCTATTCTGTCTGATCACCTGATACGCCGTATCTACCAGTTGGATACGATGTATCAAACCTTCTACCTAGAACAACGTATTGAATTCTATAGTCTAAACAGCGTATTTGTTTTTCTAAGCAATACGACGTATTCTGAGAACTCAATAGGGCGTACTGACATTTAACAGACCTATACGGCGTATTCAGACTAATTGAATACATCGTATCTGTCAACTGATACAGTAGCAAACCAAAAAATCTATTTGTTTCGATTCTATTTCTCTTATTAGGACATATCCTATTGATTTATTGTCATTTGTTTCAGGTAGTGCATGACAAGAAGCTCCACAAAGGAACTACTCTCACCTTTTGAAAAACCAAAACAAAAATTTCGCTCAAAAAGGAGGCATTTTGATACACCAAGTCTCGTAGAATCGAATTCACTAGAGTTCGATCACAATTTTGACATCAAGGAACAATCAGAGGAAGAAGTAAGAGAGACAATGACGGAAACAATGGATCAGTATATGAGCAAGACCTAAGGAGATTACGGGTCGGGCGTTACTAGGCCCTCGATCAACCAAGACACCCACTTTGAATTAAAGGAGCAATTTCTCAAAGAACTTCGTAATAATACTTTCAGTGGCTCAGAACACGAAGATGCAAATGAGCACATCGAGAAGGTTCTAGAGATTGTTGACTTATTTCACATCCCAAAAATAACTCAAGATCAAATCATGTTTCGAGCTTTCCCTGTATCTTTAACTAGAGCCGCAAGCAGATGGCTAAGGAACCAGTCATCAGGCTCGATTACAACCTGGGAAGTTCTTAAAATTAAATTTCTAAACAAATACTGTCTATCTGCCCACACCGCAAAGAAAATGGAGGAAATCAACAACTTCCAGCAGGAAGCCGATGAAAGTTTTTTCCGTGCATGGGAAATATTTAAAGAATTACTGATGAAGTGTCCTCAACATTACTTAACGGACATGCAGGAAGTCATCTTGTTTTATAATGGGCTCGATGTTCCAACTCGACAAATTCTAGGCTCAAAGGGTGCCATACCTTCCAAAACTGTCGCTGATGCTAAAATAGCCATCCAAGAAATGGCTGAATACTCCAAGAAATGGCACAATGGAACATCTTCAAGAACCAAAAGTACTGAAACTTTTGACGGGCTTGCTGTTATCCAAGCCCAACTCAACAATCTCAGAAGAGAAATAAAGAAAGTAAATGAGAAAGTGTACGCCGCTTATGTCGGATGTAAACTGTGCAAGGGACCTCAATATACAAAAGATTATCCACAAAAGGAAGAAGGGAAAACTTTAGAAGAATGTTGGGAATTCACTTTTACGTGACGACATTACAGAATTACCATAGTTTATCATAGTCACGTACGCGAGGACTAGAATAGGCAACTATGTATAGTTTAGAGGCGTATGGGCTATAAATACCCCTCTATGGCTTCCATAGAGGGGTTGAGTCATTTGGCATTGTTGAGTCATTTGCATCTTTCATCCATTTTCCATCTAATATCACAAGTCCATCTTCCATCTCACTACTTTCTCTCACTAAAATGGCTATCATGTGGTTTGACTCACCAAGACCACCGGATCATAGTTTTAGTGAAACTGTCAATTGGTATCAAGAGCCATGGCAACATACTCTTGGGTCGGGTTTATCTTTATGGTCCGTTTGGTCTTGTCACAGTTTCAGATTTGTCATTATTGTATTCGTGTCCATTTGATTTATTGGGTTTCGTGATTTTTAAGCTTATTTTGTTGTTGTTCTTTTTTCTGTTAAAAAGTACACAGAATTGTTTTTTTTATGTTGTTATAAACAGCTTATAAACAACTTATTTTTTAAGCTTGTTTTGTGGTCCAAAGTTTGATCAAGAAAGTGTGTACGTCTGGGTTTTCTTTGTTGTACTCGGTTAGAAATAATACAAGAGACCAAGATCCAAGACTCGAACTAGTCAAATATCAGAAGAGCCGAACTAGCAAGTCTTAGTTAGAACCGAACGAGTCCAGCACAAGAGGAACCGATCAAGTTAAAAAAAAACTCAAGAACCGAACCAGTTCAAACCAAGAGAACCGATTGAGTATATGTCTTTGGTCAACCGAACGAGTAAGAACCTTTGACAACCGATCGAGTTCAAAGTTCAACAACCGAAATAGTCTCATTACAAGAAGAACCGAACGAGTCCAAACCAAGAAGAACCGAACGAGTTAGTTTGAGGAGGACCGAACGAGTAAATACCAAGTGTGAGCCGAACTAGTTGCCTTGTTAGAGGACCGAACGAGTTTTAAACTTTGTGGACCGAACGAGTTGGTCACCCTTGTGAGCCGAACCAGTTTAAAGTCGAACAAAACCAAACCGAGTCAACTCGGTATTTACCGAGTTGACCCAATCAAACTCAACAATAATCAACATCATCATCAACAGCCTACACCCTCATCACAATTACAATTTCAACAAATCTGACTCGATCTACCTACCTCATCGTCACATTTAACACCAACTCCACCATCTCCAATCAACAAAACTTAAAACAGAATAAAAGAACTCGATCTCAGATTCTTTCGTGTCGTCTTGTACGAACAATATTATGACCTTCTAAAGATCAAATCACACGAAAAGACTCATCATGGATCTGTGAGAATTAATACTCTCTTTTATTTTCCATCATGCCAAATGATTATGAGGAAGTTCGCACACGGGGATGGGTGTGAGTGAATTGAAGATGAACTAAAAGCCGAGGAAAGGTTAAACTTAAAGACCAGTTGTAAACAAAAGTTGCTTCCGGGAGACAACCGGTCATTGTTAATTGTTTGTCATTTTTAATTTTTTGTTGCACGAGTCTGTTTTCCCAGACACTCCTATACGGCGTATCGAACCTCTGGATACGACGTTACTAGAATGTTGGACGTTATCAGTTTTTAAAACTTAATATTTAGTTCCAGTTATTTAATTATTTTTACAGGAACAATACAGCGTATGTTTTTTTATTTTGTTTTCTAGGGTTTGGGTTCGGCGTATTGATCCGGTACAGCAGTGTGTTTAATTATTCTGTATCATGTAGCGAGCTACGCCCCCTTGCACTTGTCTTTCTAAACACATCTTTTCTGGCAGGGACCTTGCTGAAATATTTGATATGTCTTTTCTGAAAAAAGGACATGTGTTGAATATCCTGGGCATGACTGAAGCCTAGTAACATCACTACTTGTCCAAGAAACTCATTTGGGAGACTTATACGGAGCAAAACACAGGGTTTCTTCGTTCTAATCGTAATTCCCTTATTATTTATTATTTTTATTCTATACCAATTGTAGGAGTTGATATAAGTTCTAAGTGGGGGATGGAGAATTAGAACGTAACTTATCTTCTTTTTTTACAAAATACATGCTACGAAGCTTATAAGTGCTTAAAAAATAGGCCAACAATTAAAAAAAATTGAGCATTGACTTTGTAAAAAATCATAGTTACTTTACTAGGCACTATGACCCTTGATACATATGTGTGAAAGTAATCCTATTCTTTTCCATTGTTTTACCTAAAAATTCCACAAAAATTATGAGTGAGCCTGGGGACGTAGTGGACTTTAGAACATGGCCTCGTATATCACTCGAGACCGCAATGATTTAGTACTTATGGATTTAGATGGAGGAACTATTGTTCCACTGATAAATTGTCTAGATTTAAACCAAATAGCTACATGTCATAAAATTACACAACTACCTTGGTTAGTTAAATCCGTGTAAACCCTTGATTCTCTTATTTTTAGCGTATAATTCCCCCTTTAGAACAACCTCTTGGAGCCATTTTTTCTTTTTCCTACACCATATTATATGTTTCGTTACCCCTTTTGCACCTTAGCCTACCGTGTGAATAAGCTATTTCATCAATGTTGCTAGTTGCTTTCGTGTAAAGTTTTGTATTTCTTGTGTCAAAGTGAAATTTTTATATCTTTTTAATGGTCGGGAAGTTGCACAATGCAATGGGAAAAATATGTAGCAAGTAAATTTCGCTACTTTCGCGATTATGAATCATGTCCGAAGAAGAAGTGTTTCATGGAACGATTATATGGCCAAATAGTGATTAGTGAAGTCGGTAACATAGGGGAGGGTGGAAAATAAAACAAGATTTATTATGTATGGCAAAAAAAAAGAGAAGAAAAAAGTCGGTTCAAAAAGAAGAATGTGTACGAGGGACTCACTTGAGATTGAGTATTCGTGTACAGTTTATCAAAATCAACGATGTAAGTCTTGTAAAAAGTGGCCGATATCACCACTTATTTAGTAAAAGTATGTTAATGATCGGATGTAAGGGAAGTTAACGTTTATGGGAACAGCCCAACTTAGGTTGATTTGTCATTTCTATGAGCGAGGCGTTTGTGTATAGGTTTCGAGGTCTTTGTCATGGAACGGTCAGGGGAAAGTTACTAGCAACCGTACCTTATTTGTTGGCTTAATCTATTTGTTTCGTAAATTTTGTTTAACACCTATTTTACTTCCTTTTCCTAGCAACTAACCTTAGTGTCTACTCGAACGAGGACTTGTTCGAGCATGCATGTCTATTCCGTCGTTACGGCCATGTATGCATGTCTCAGCTTCCTTGTTGGATGACGACTTTCTGTGAAAGTTAGAAGCTCTCTACCCTATATCATTCTTCATCCTAACCGCTGGTTAAACACGAACATGGATGTGATCGGATTTTATGTGTCTTTTTCGTCGTTACGAACGTGTATGTATGATACAGCTGCCTTGTTGGTGTGGTACTTATGGTGAAAGATTGTTGAATGATTAACCCTAAGCCTTCTTAACCTAATTTAGCTTTTGACTTGTTTCTCCTTAGCTTTAGCAGTAGAGATGTGTATCCTTTCCCAGCCTTCTGATCCGAAAAACCTAATCACGATCCGAGCAATTGAGTCGACCCAATTAAATGTTGCACCCATCGATTTAGTGAGTGATCTGAGTATTTTTATTTCCATATTTCATGAGGGAGATGGATATGTACGTTGATTAGGAGGAAATCGTTGCTTAAACAGAAAATCTTAAACTTCCGGTTGGACAATTTTCATTAAACTGAAAATTTTCTAAGGTCTACTTCGAGGACAAGTGGGTTCATAAGTGGGAGGATATTTTAATGACATCAAATAACTTCACTTTATTTTATATTCAATTTATCCCATCTGTTTTGGCTCTTTTATATAATTATTGCATTATTTGGTACTTTATTGCTTTAAGTTGATAAATGCAGTAATTCAGGAGTGATTTGTGAAGACAAGCTAAAAGGCGCATAATTTGGAGCTAAAACGAAGAAATTTAAAGATTGCTGATTTTCTGACCAATACGCCGTAATCCACACAAAGGAGATACGGCGTATCCGCGCCAGTTCACAAGAAACGCGTTTTGACCACTTCCCAATAAGCGTATCCTTCTGTTAATAGCCGTCTCATGAAGTTAAATATTCGAGATACAGTCAATCAAGTAAATTGGAAAGATCTCATGATTGATTGAGAGTAGTGCGCACTCACGGAATCTAGCAATAGGCTCTGTATCAACCTAGCGGCTACGGCGTATCGAGTCTTTTTTCAGACACTATAAATAGAAGACTCAAAAACGAGTTTTCAGTGTGCAATATCATATTCTTTGTACCATACTCATTAAAGACGAATTTCAGAAAAGAAGATTAGCCACCATGGTCAAGCATTGATCACGAATCCATAGAAGACATCGTGATTTTTACTCTCTTAATCGTTCGATTTTATTGTTAGATTACGCTTGTATTATCTTACAATGGTTGTAGGCTAATACCTCGGGTATTCAGCCATTCTTAATGAATATGTTTAATGTTTGGTTTGTATTAAATCTATTTTTTCCTTTATGGTGATTGTTTAATTATGTTTATCACCTCATACTTGTTTATGTGTTTGAATATGCGACCTATCATTCAACTGGATCTAGTGATACGGACCAAGTAATCTAGATACCGGGATAGCTCTCCATATCGTGTTTTATATTACTGGACCAATAGGATCACAAATAATGTTCTGTCTTTGCACTATGTGCTTAGTTGGACCGGTAGGGGATCCCGTTTATGTTTCACTAATCCCCGCTCTACTTAAACTGTACAGATTTAAATAAGTAGACTACCAGTATATAAACACCGTTCACAATAAGTGGGTAACGTCCCATTGTGGCTAGGGTTTTAACAGGATCACCATCTGCTTTGAATCTCTAAGCTAGCTTATAATTTAAATCACGATGCTTTCTGCGGATGCGTTAATTGTGCTCCGGATTAATGTGTCTAGGTCTTATGCTGATTTCCCGCTAACGTCTTCAGAATATTGCCGCTTTGAGATAAGTAAATCATTGCCCTAAAACCAACAAACCAACATTGAACTGGAATGGATTTAATATGGTAATACTAGTTTTCTTTCATTGGCTTGTACGCTTTTTTTATCTTCTACTTTTCTTCTTTTGTGTTTATTGTCTATAGGATTGATGTTTGTCTCCACCAAACATGTGCAGTCTATCAGGCTGAAAGACCCTATATCATTAGGCCAACGTATATAGCATACGGTGTAACCAGTTAATTAGAACTAATTTAAACTACTAATAGAATATAGGATAATGTTGCATCTTAGTGTGCGACACTCCTACTTACCACGAAACTCTATCTTGACCGGGGTACCATGCTCGTTAAAGTGTTGTGTAGTTTGTTGTTAAATATAATTTTAAAACTTGATAATCATATAAGGACCCTACACGATAGCACATCATTCCCCAGCGATTTAATATCAGACTCCTTTACAATCTCCTCATCAATTGGTTTTTATACATGCATAAGATGGTTAGTTGATACAGGTGATTTTGTAATGAAGTGAAGGATCGCCATTCGCTGCCCCTAAGAAGAGTGGGTGTGATTATCCAGTCCCCTTAAAAGTTTAAGACTTTTGGGACTCTTTTGATTATGAGTTTGTAGTAAAGTAGAGGATCGCCATTCGCTTCCCCTAAAAAGAATGGGTGTGATTATCCAGTCCCTTCAAAAGTCTAAGACTTTTGGGAGTCTTTTGATTGTGAGTTTAGGGACCCCTGAGTCTCAGTGAGGTTTAGTTCATACAGGGGTCTGACTTTCATGCACTAGATATGTTGATCCCCGCCCCCCCCTGGCAAGTCTAGAATTTTCTAGGGTCACCAAATTCCAATCGGTATATATTGGAGTATTCATCCCCAAGTGCAGACTAGAGTGTAGAGAAAATTTAGGGAATGTAGTGCTGACACTGACTCTTAATTGGGTCGGGTAGCCCTATTCTTCACCACTCTCTCCTAAAGAAGTTTTTAGAATGGCTTCTTGTTGTGCCCCTTATTTAAATGACTATTACCTTTGTGGTATCAGCGGTCTTAGGCTGGTTTCCTTGCTCCTCTACCAACTCGGAGGCTTCTAAACTATGGGTGGCATTAGCGGTAGCCACTATTTCCTCAGCATGCTGAGTATCAGTGACTTGTGGAGATAGAGAAGATTCCTTAACAATCTTGGAAGCCTTAGGTTCAGAGGAAACTAGGATTTTCTTCCTCCTTAACTTCTTGTCAGGTTTTTCTTTGGGCTGAGTGACAGGCTGCACAGAGGTCTTTGACGAGGACTTATCAATGGAGTCATCAACATTCACATCCCCAATGGGTGGGAACAAAGACTACATGGGCTTTAGAGAAAGTTTTGCCACTTTACACATATGAGCCGTCTAAGTAACTTCATTACCACTTCTCAACTCCTTTACCCTTACTTCATTGAGATTTTCTATCTTTTTGATAAAAGACATGATGCAATCAGTTGCATCACTCTTTTTCTTGAGGCAAAATACCCAGGTATACCTTGAGTACTCATCTACTATAACCAGGGTATATTTGTTGTGGCTGATGGTTTGGGGTTTAACAGGTCTAAACAAATCCATATGAAGGAGATGTAAGCACTTGCTAATGAAAAATGATCTCTTGGTTTTAAATGATGCTTTGTGGTGCTTCCCTTTCTTACAAGTTGAGGAAGTTTTAACTTTTGAGAAGGTGAGAGATGAAAGACCAGCTATAAGATTTTGTCTTGCAATTTTATTGATGTTTTTGAAGTTGAGGTGGGATAATCTCTTATGCCAAAGCCAGTTAACATTATTGGATGCTTTGACAAAGAAACAGGCATTGCTTTCTTCATTGTAGGATGACATGTGAATAACATAGACATCCATTCATAAGCACAACTTCATTGTTTTGGTTGAATATGGTTCCCTGAGTCATTGTAAACAGAACTATAAAGTTAGCATCACATATGCAACCCTAGTGAAAGTGATTCCATTGTAGTTTACTAAGCCATATCCTTTCGTGTCACCTAAAGATTTATCTCCGAATACCACTTTTGGACCTGACTCCTTTGAATATCTGTGTAGATACTGTTTAACCCCTGTCATGTGTCTAGAACAACCACTATCTAGATACCATACATACCTCTTTGAGTAATCCTCCACAGACATTTTGAACCAAATTAGTTTCTTTTGTGAACCCACTTTTTAGTGGGTTCATTGTATCACTGACTAGCAATCCTTGGTTTCCTTTTGGTTAGGATAGGTTTCTTAGTACAGTCAGTGGTTTCATGAGCTATGCTACCACATATGTCACATCCAGGGTAGTACTCACACTCATCATAGTGATGGTCATTGAAACCATAATACTTGCAGTTCAATGAAAGGCTTAGAATCTTAGGTGCCTTTCTTAGGAGGAACCTAAGATGACTGAGCTTTTCGCTTAGCCAGGGTTTCTTGACATCAGCTTGTTCACAATGTTTTTGAGTTAAATAGTCAGTAGGAATCATATGTAGCGCACTTGGGTATTCATAGAACAATCTCAGGGAGGTGAATTTCTAAACCCACAGGGTTTCAAGGTCCAAACCAGGTCGTTTGCTTGCTTTGGCCGCTTTTAAACTTCGTTGTTTATGAGACAGATAGAGAGGTGTCTGAGATGGTATCTTGATTTGTCCTTAGCGACCTTGTTACCTCTTCCATCAGACAAGTGAGAAGTAGTTTCTCTGTGGTATGAGTCTGCTTTCTTAACAAGAGAGTAGGGTCAGGACAATGATGTCACATGGCTGAGCTTTTTCTTCAGAGCCTTCACCATTGACCTTTTGTCGGGGGACCTTTTTAATCTCTTCAGAGAGTTGGGGTCAAAGGTCATAGTCAGCAAGAGAAATTAACATCTTTGATGTAACCACTTTGGCTCAGCCTTAAAAGTTTGGGAAGAAGAGGAGCAAGGTTCTGATTATGAGCCTCGAGTCAGAGTCAAGAGGTGATTTCAGGAACTCCGGATAGAAGAATCAACGCCTTGGAAAACAATTACTTCCTCTTGCGTAAATAGGTCCTTTTTCTTCCTCTTCCTCTCTTAGGCACGACTGTTACCAGGTATTGCTAAATGAGCATTGATCAAGAGTGATCTTTGCTGGAGGGCCACTCTCTAATGACTTTCTTTTAATCAAATATTCATCTCTTCTGAGATTCAATTTTCTAGATTTAAAATCTAGCAATCTCATTTTTGGATCGAGAGCACTTTAGGGCCTTTAGTGTTTTAAGGTCATCCAGTTCAGACATACATGAGGACCACTCTTGATTAAGAGAGTTGTACTTGCTGAGCAATGTTTTCCTCTGATCCTCCACATAATGAAGATAAACATATGCATAGTCAAGAACATGTTTTCTTTCATCACCATAGTCATAAAAAGAATGTCTTTGAACCTTTTTCATGGTGATTTCAACCCCACTGACCTAATCTGGCATCTTCTTTCCAACCAATGTTCTCCTCAAATATAGCCATAAATGCTTTGACCTTAGTAACCCTTTCATCTTCAGAGGATACTAACTCCTCATCCCAGTCAAATAACTCAGCAATCAACCCCTTTTTACTTTTACCCTTAGACAGACTATCAATCTTTTTGGTATGGATAGCTATCTCAGCTTTTAGACCCTTGCATTTCCTTTTGTAGTCCTTTTGATAATTATCAACACGTTGATAATGTTGAGGTGTTGAGTTAGATTGAAACTTGGGTTAGCTATATGTTTTGTTAGAAGAAGGATAGGAAGGTGTTGGTTGATGGACAATCTTTTTGAGTGACCTAGTTGACCACAAGCAAAACAGGTTTCTTTGGTTTTATCAATAGATTTCTTGGCTGGTCCAACTCTTCCAGAAATTTTGTAGTATCTCCTCTGATTGGCAAGCAGAGCTTTGTTATGAAATTCAGCATTCAAGTCAGCTAGAAATTTTTTGCTGCTCCTTGTGTCTTCTTTAACGTCTGAGTCACTGTCCTGAAACTAAGTGTGAAATTAAGGCTTTTGAGTTGAGGCATGAATAAATAATTAGTAGTTTTAGACTCATAGATCTGATCTATCAGGCCCTCTTCATAGTTGTGTTTTCCATAGAGGGCAGCCAAAGTATCATTTTTGATTAAGTTATTGGCCCTTTGAGTTTGATTCATACTTAGCCATTTTATTGCCAAGCTGTTGACAAACGTGGCATTAACTTCAGCTTGTGGTATTGAAACACTATTGTTTTCAATGTCATTTAATAAGCATTTTAGCCTTGTGAATGTTCCATTCACTTTTTCACCCTCAAGGCTTTGAAAGCATTGAATTTGAGTCTTAGGGCAACAATCTTAGTGACTTTAGTTTCGGACGGTACCTCATAAGATAAGACTAGGTCAGTCCACATAGCTTTAGTAGTGGTGCACTTGATGACAGATTTCATGATATCATTTGGTAGACAAGAGGATATTATACTTTTTAATCTCTTGTCATGTATTAGCAAGTTTTGTGTCCTCATTTGACCTTGTTTTTAAAGTTTCGGGTCAATCTGATTTGTAAAGGTGGGCCAAGGTGACATAGGCACAAAAGGTCCATGTCCAAAATCTCAGGAGGATAAGGTTCAAATCCATCTAATTAGACTTAATAAAACCTATCTTTCTAACTGAAAAATCTTTTACATTCAAATTGCTGGGAACAGTGTGACATGAGACCTCCCATTTGCGTCAAGAAGTTAGGGGAGTTCTCTATTAACAGCATTTGAGTACATTGTTATGTCGTGTTGTTAGTTGATGTCAGGGATAGGGTCATGTTCGGTTGGGTTGTAGGGTGGTTACCAGTATTTGTTTTAATGGATAGGTGGGTTTGTGGTAAAGTTCCAGACATGATTAGATTTTGATTTGTTTAAAACAAAGAACAGTTTAAAAAATGTTTAAAAAATCAAACTGCTCTGATACCAATTGAAAGTCCCAAATAACACATCTATATGGAAATATAACACTTATCAATAGTAAATAACACAAGTAGTAGCTTTTCAAATGTGTAAATGCTTTATTTGATTAATCAAAGTTATTCAATGTGTATAGATTGCATCAACGTTAAATAACAATGTAAGATTTACCCTGCGAAACAAGTAAACTTGACATAAGTATCAAAGTTTACACGCGAACTTATGTAGACAGCTGAATTGGGACTCAGTGAGACTAATGTGTGAGTTCGACAAATGAGGTAAATGCCTATAAAAATAACACAATAAAAGCGTGACATTTAACTCCTTACAATATTCTTATTTATAGTGATACGAGGGTTGTATCCTTAGTGGGGTTCGTTGGGACGTATCATAGGAATTTTGTGGTGGAAGTACAACTGCATTTAATGCACATCCATTCTTGGAAACATCCCACCTATACTTTTGTGAACACATCTGCCAACTGTTCACAACTTTTACCAACTCGTACTTTCAAACCTTCACTCACATAAGCCTTCACCAAATAATCCCCAAATCTCATCCGTAATATGTGTACTTATATTCTCTTACACAATGTACTATCTTTGTACTTGTTGTACTTCTTGTTTTTTACATTCTAAACAATGAATCCTCCACATCCTATCAAAACATTCTTCACCACTCATCCACTATTCATATTCTTCTCCACATCATTTAAATTTCACACACACTCTCTATCATCCTCACCCTTAATCAATCCACTTCATCAATCCAAGTTACCTTATTTTTTTCTTCACCCTTAGATTAATTTCAAATAAACACAACAAACACACTTTCTCTACTACCCTTGATCAAGCTACCTCATCAATACAATATACCCCATTCTCTTATCAACCCTTGGATTGAACTCTCATTTTAAACAAACACACTTCCTCTCACAAACATACACTTCTCACTCATATACACCTCTATTTCTACCATTGATCTTGCCACTTTACTAATCCAACTTACCTCTCTTCTTCACATCCTCGCCATCCATTTCAAACCAAGATCAATAGGATCTTTTCTATCACATCATACCAACTCATGCCAACTCATTCACAACCCATTCTCTCTTATCCAACTTGTAGCTAATTTAATTTGAAATTTAAATTTCAAATTCTTCCCCCTTTCTCTCCAAGCAAAGAATATTCCAAGAATATTCTCTTGTACTATTAACTATCTTTTCAAACCTTTAGTTGGATCCCAAATAATCTAGTTACACTTTGAGGAATACCTAAAATACCCCTTTTCCGATAACTCTTTTCTCTCTTTACAATATCAAATAAGCAAAATGCTTTTAAATACTTCACAAATGTTTTTATCAAATGGCTATTTGAGTTGGTTGACTTTGAATGTAAGAACGATTGAAAGGTCATAACATGAAGTACAATTGGGGGTTTAACAAGTGCATGTATTTAAAACGCTAAAATCTCGAAGAAAGCATTTTGGGAATTTGGCGCGCTGACTACGCGCTGACGCATAGGCAGCGCGCCACTCACGAAATGTTTTTACAACATTTGGGATTTTTGCCTATAAATACCCACCCTTGGCCTTTGTATTCCTCACCTTAAACATTCTTTCCTCTCATTTCTCTCATCTAATCCTCTAATTCTAACACCTTTGTGTTCTTAATCTTCTCTTCTATCATCCATTGAATAACACATATCTCTGTAAGAGAGCCACAAAGTACCTAATCCATACTTGTGTGTTTTGTCGAGGGTCTTCTTTTTTATACCATTTCTATTAGAATCGAGTCTCTAGGTTAGGTTAGGACTTGGTTCAACTATCTTTTATCAATTAATCGACTTGTAAGGGAAGTCTTGTATCCGTGGGATTAAGCCTAGATCATTGGGGATCTAGTTGGGGTTTGATAAGCTTCCAAGGGGAATGCTTTAGAGTTTATAGGTTAAGTCGAATCACGAGCTCTTAGGGGCAGATTCCGAGGGTGGAATGCTGTAGGTAGTAACTCTTTTTTGTGAGCGCCGGGCTTTGTTGAAAGTCGGCAGAGTTAAATTGTAATACGGTTTGTAGTCCACCATAAGGATTATACTAGTGTACTATCAGAGTCATAGATTCACAACTGGATGTACGGAAGGACTAAACCCCCGCTCCCGAACCAGTATATATCGTGGTGTCTCTTCTTCTCTCTATCTACTTATTATTCTCATTGCAAAGTAGATTAGTACACAACTCGGCTCTTTCGAGACTTGAAGTTTTATAAACTTCAAAGAAGTCAAGAAAACCGTATTTACCCCTCTACGGTTCTACACGTGAGATGCTGAAGCCCTCCTGCAAGACTGCGATACAAAGTAGGATCCTAAACAGGAACACCTATTGGACCCAGTTTGGACTCCGTATCAACTGGTGTCCGAAAAGGGTTACAATTAACCATGTGAGCACGCTCAAGGAGCTAAAGAGCATACTTCTGATGAGACAAAAACTAGAACACCCCAAAACTGGTTTTTAGGTATTTTATTACGAGAATGCCATCAGATAAGTTTGACTATGACTTTTAGTAGTTTGAATGCGTTACGTGATTGGTTAG
>BQNB010123503.1:0-20087 GCA_026074375.1 Tanacetum coccineum
CGTATTTATAATGTAAAACGGTCATCACGGAACCGGAGGTTAATGTAACCGAATGTAACAATTGGCAATTTTTGAAATTATAAATGACTATTTTACCCTTTGACTTTTCGGGTCCGACTTAACTTTTTGTCTTTTGACCTTTAATTGTCACATAAAAACGACTACCGCGTAGCCGGTAATTTTTCGAAACATAATTAAATAATAAATATGTTTATTATTACATATCTCTCGTGTGCAAATTTATTTTTAACTTATTTGACCTGAAAACGAAAAGATATATGTTATTCCTAAGTTGACTTATCAAAACGACTCGCTAAATCACGTTTTCACGACTCGGACTCTAAAGCAATTTGATGTAAAACGACATTTCGGACAACTTTTTAGTTTTGCCCGAGACCCGAAAACAAGCAGAAAATGACTGAAATACCCTCGCAAAATTTTGAACACCGCACACAACGCGTACCGACCCGGAAATAATTAAATTATATTTAATTATCACTTTTTATTAAATAAAAATATTTAATAAATTATTTAACATTTTACTTCAAAAACGTTTATTAAAAACGCGAAGATTTAAGTTAAAGTTTATTTTACGGATAAAGTTTATCCGTGATACACAAACAAATAATAAACATTTTAAATAAATGTTATAAAACATTTATGCAATAATAGTCGAGTGAATACTCAATTTTATAGGAAAAATGATTTGAAACGCAATGGCGCAAGTTTCGTATTTTAAATCATCCGTTAAGTACCTCAAACGAGTCCCGAATCACTATTTTATAAAACTACACAAAACATTTACAACATTCACCCCTCATCTTGTGAGCACTTGCCTCTTCACCCTAAACCTTTTTATATAAATATAACAAATTAGGGTTTTCATTTCATTTTTTTATAAAACCAAACACATATACTCTCTCCCTCCTTTCATACATTTTCCCGGCGCCCCTATATTTTCCGGCCAAACTCCAGCGAACCCACAACCGACGCCATACACCACTACTCCACTCCGATCTACCCGATCCACCACCTCCTCTACCCTCACCACCAACCGACACCACCACAGCCACCTTCACCAGCCGCTACACACCTCGACACCTCGCTGTCATCACCACCATATCACCACCTTCACCTCGTCATCCACACCACCATCATTTCGTCACCCTCACCTCTACCTCATCACAGCCGCACCACCTCCACTCAGCCACCACGATTAAGGTGCGCTTGGTTTTTTATGAATAGCACATAGGGGTGCCGTTTTGTTGTTATAAACCTCCTCAAAGGGTGCGGTTCGGTGTACTTAAAACCACCAACACGGTGCGTTGGGTTTTCAAAATAACACCACAAGGGTGCGTTGGTTGGCTGTGAAACCGCACAAGGGTGCGTTTGGTTGTTCGATTCAGCACCAAGGGTGCGTTTGTTTGTTTTATTCAGCGCCAAGGGTGCGTTTGGGTTAACATAAGCACCAACAAGGTGCGTTTGGATATGGGTGTAGCACCTAAGGGTGCGTTTGGATCTGGGTTTAGCAATAGAAACCACATAGGGTGCGTTTAGTTTTGATAAAACTTTACCAATGGTGCGTTTGGTTTAGCAGATTGCACCAAGGTGTGCGTTTGGGTTAAGAGAAACACCGTAGGGGTGTGTTTGGGTGAGCAGGAAAACCGTAGGGGTATGTTTGGGTGAGCAGGAAAACCATAATTGTGTGTTTGGGAGAGTAGAAATGCAATAAGGGTGCGTTTGGTTTAACAGAAAACAACATAGGGTGCGTTTGGTTTAGCAGAAACGCCACTAGGGTGCGTTTGGTTTAGCAGAAACACCAAAGAGACGTGTTTGGTTCGCTGTTTTACAGCAAGGGTGCGTTTGGTTTATATAAACCGACTAATAAATATATCGTAAGATTTTATAAATATAAAACCGGAGCTAATGGTGGTTAATTGTTAAATAAATGTGCTATTTATTATTTTGTTTAGTTTAGATATACATTGAAACATGCGTATTTACAACACGGGTTGTTTGGAAAGTGGAAAACATTAGATTTTATAAATATGAGAAACGTCTTATAAACGAATAGATCATGCCGAAAAATCTATAAACTACTATACTTAATAAATTTTATTATAATTTCTATTATCGTAGAAAAACCGATAAAAGACGAAGTTATGTAGTCTTAAGATTGTTTAATTTATAATTATACAATAACCAGATAAACAAACAAGAACTATACTTTTACAAATAAGACAACTATTTTAGCTACAACCCGTCAAGAAAACGGAATACTAAATTATAAAATGTTATTTTATAATTCACGACTAAAAGATAAAGTCATAACTTTTGTAAAAGCATTAAAAACATCGTTTACATAATTATAAACTATAAAACGTGCGATATTTTTATAACAAGGATTCTTTATTAACTTATATGATGATTTTCGAACACGTGTCGAATTAGGTTGTTATGTTTATTTCCTCAAGTTTCTTATATAATAGTTTTCTTATATTTAATACATGCCGTATATTATATACACTTCGAATTATTCTTTCAGTTGTTTAACTTTGTTATATAATTCATGCTATGAATTATATACTTGTTCATTTTTCATCTGTAATATATACGGAATATATTACATACATGGTGTTTACTTTTCGATTTATTTTATTTAACCAACCACCAAACTATTACAACTTGAAATCTAAATATTTTATCAACGTGTCGCGTTGATGTAACCATCCATCAGAAAACCCAAACTCATCATCCTAATATAGTGGGTCATAGCTGTTAAGATAAACCGCAACACTTGGTCGAGCCGTCCGATTTTCGTTTGTACTGTGCTTAATATGCGCATTTATGCCAATTGCTCTATAACATCGAGGTGAGTTTATAGCCTCATGTTTTACTTGTTTTACATATATTTTTGGGGTGAGAACATACTTGTTTGCAAATGCATTTACATGGTTGATTACAAATTGGTTTACACACTCATTTACATAGCTCGCTACGAGATACATTACTTGACTTCATTTTTGGTCACAAATACATGCTTTACTTTTGAAATGATTATGGATTAGCTTAAGCGGATTGAACGGATAACTACAAGTGAATGCTCGGGTGTTCTTGGAGGGGACACCTGCGAGGGGTACATATTTATTACTGCCCGGGTGTTCTTGGAGGGGACACATGCGAGGGGTACATATTCATTACTGCCCGGGTGTTCTTGGAGGGGACACCTGCGATGGGTACATATGGTTTTCATTACTGCCCGGGTGTTCTTGGAGGGGACACCTACGATGGGTACATAGTGCATCGGTTTCATGAACTTAGAGTAATCGTAGTCATTGTTTTATATCACACATTAATATTTTTTTGCATTGTATTGAAATAAAGTGGCATTATTTTCTTTAAACAAAGGCGGTCCAACTATACATACGATTTGGTGACTATTTGGGGATTTAAATGGTCATGCATACCTTACAACTCTTTGATTTACAGCATTTATACATACATTTTTGGTGACTATTATAAGGGCTGAAATAGTCATACACACTTTGAAAACCTTTGGTTTAACATTTATATTTAAACAAAATATGAAACTCACCTACTTTATGTTGACACTTTTTTAAGCATGGTTTTTCTCAGGTGAATTAGATGTTTGGCTTACTTGATGTGCACTGGAGTCTAAATTTGACAAGATTTCATTTATGGATTTCTACTTATATACAGATGATCAAATCTCGTTGTGTTGTTTTCAAGCTTTTTATTGTGACTGCAATTTTGGTAGACAAATGTTATTTCTATTTCAAAGAATAATCAACGAGATTACTTTCAACGGGACCACATTTAGAGGGTCGTTCTCTTGTATTTGTGATGTTGTAATATGAATAACACCCCCGGGTCATATTTACGCCGTGACACATTTTTGGGAGGTGTTACACAAAATCAACAACTAATATATCAATCCTAATATCACAAAAATAATCAATTGTAAGTCTGTTTTATCTATTTTCTTCTCAATTTGCAGTCTAGGGTTCATAATGAACTCCAAAAATTGAATTTGGGGGGTTTTTTGATTTTTCTTTCAATTTTGTACAATTAAGAGTACTAGGATACAATGTATAACTAATATGCTTCCTGTAGATATAGGATTTGCATACTTTAGTGAATTTGTTGAAAAATTGATTTCGAACCAAACCCCAATTTTATTTTCAAATCACTCACGTTAGGAACATAATAAAATTATTGTTATGCATTTGTTAATCAACCAAATAAACGTTTTCAAACACATGCAAAATGATCTCATGGTACTAAATTTTTGAGGTTACATAATTCATATATATTTTTTGAACTTGTTTCGCCTGATGGCAAAATCAAATTAAGTGCGTTTGGGTTAATTCTTAGGATTTTTTTTTAGGGTCGAGTTAATCGTTACTCCATACTTGTTTCATTTAGGCACATACTAGAAACATTGCCCATGGACATTTTACATGTGAAAAAGTAATAAAATGTGATTTCATTTTCTTTTGGAAATCGCCCTCGCAAATTTCTCTGAAGAGATTACAAGAAATACAAAGACACTATTTCCCTTAAATTTCACATGAATGTTTTTTAGTGTTCTCTATAAAGAAAAACTAAGAATACTTATAAGGTACGTTACATTCTCAGAGGGTCGGGTGGTTTTTGATAAGTTTACGGATCTAAACTATGTTCGGTCTTTGTTTCATTTTGTCGAATTTGAGTGTCTTCTTGAAATCAATGAACAAGTGTGTCCTCGTTTTATTCTTGAGTTTTACAGTTTGCACTCGTTGAGCTATTCTTTTTTTTTTTTTTTATTTTGTTCTTTATTTTTATGACAAAGGTCAAATGTTTGTCGAATTTGTGATTCAAAATCAACTCTTCTCCTACTCTCTTGAAAGTTTTATCTTGCATGAATGTATTAATTGAATGTGCTAATGTATGAGTTTCTTGTTGGTAGAATGAAACTCTTCTTTTGATTTGAATATAATGTGTTAACTTGAAAGATATTTGTCTTGCACTTGTACCTTATAACTTTGTTTTGTAGCAAGAAAAATTTTTCTAAAATTCGATGCCCTTGGTGCCACCAAACATAGGGGGAGCATACTTCAAGGGGGAGTCTTAGATATCGTCGATTTTCTTTCTTCTTAAACAAACTAGACGATCATTCTTTATTGAATTCGACAAAAAGGGGGAGAAATGGATCATAACTCATTTGATAATTTGACATCTTTAATTTTATTTAAAATGATTTTATATTTTGTCATCATCAAAAGAAGGAGATTGTTAATACAAATAATGTCTAAAAATGTTATTTATATTTTTCGACCTCTCAACGTTTTGATAATAACAAAATGTAAAAACGTTTTCAATAAAAATAAATGTTTACAAATTATCAAATGTAAATTCAATTTCTAAAATTAGTGATACTAAGGTATGAACAAACAAAATATTAAGCTTGATTAAGTGATCAAGAAAATTTTTTCTCTTAATCCTCACTTTTATTCTACAAAAGTTTTTTTCCTAAAATTAATTTACAAAATATCTCTCTAATTAAAATAAAAAGTTTTATTAAAAACTTAAAATTTGAAATTCAAATTTCTCCGCCCAAAAGATAGCTTTAACACAGTTCAACACTTCCCCACAAAAAGACAAAAAAGGGAGCGGAGTCTAGGCGGCGGCCCCCTTATAGGCCTGGCGGCCCCCTTATATATAAGGGACCGCCCCCAGAGAGCCGTTGGGATTCCCTGCCTATAAATACTGCTCCATTCCCAGCAGAAAATCATTCCTCTTTGCACGAAATTTTTCACGGTCTTTTCTTTTCTCTCTTAAACCTTCTTTCTATTACTAAATATATTGATCACTCACATACTTAGATCTTGTTTCAAGTAATTTTTCTCTTAATTCTATCTCTTCCTCTATTCATTCAAGTGACAAGAGAAGAAACACTCGTATTCGTCAAAAAACGAAGTGTTAATTAGTGATCTATCCTCCTTTCTTCTAAGTACCAAAACTCTATTGTATTTATCTTGTGTATTTGTGTGATTCAGATATTGTGTAGATCCGATAGTGTAGATCTTGTGAGTGTGTATATCTTGTGAAGTGGTAGATTGGTTCTAGCTAAGATTATGACTCGACATTTAGCTTAGTGTCGGAAAATAACGTAAGCGACGTGTAAACGGTTTTCTCCGCCTAAAGGGAGCTTGTTGACATAGTGAAATCTCGAGTTCTCGTATCGGGGAGTGGAGTAGGGCAAAGAGGTGCTTTCGTAGAACCGAAACCACTATAAAATCTTAGTGTCTGGTTTTGGTTGTATTTCTTTCCTTTCCACTTTATCTCCTAAATTATTATTGTTGTTATCGTGTTTTAGTTTAGATAAGTATTGCTTGTTCATATTGTGATTTGATTGAATATATAACTCGAATATATACATTTTTGAAAGTAAACTTTTAAAATGTAAAACAAACATGTAAAACTATTCAACCCCCACTTCTAGTTTCAACAACAATTACAAGTTTAAAACATGGGTTAATCCCAGTGCCTCTTTTCTAGAAAATCCTAATACTTACTTATGCGGGTCTCAGGGATGCATCACAAAAACAACTTCTAGAATTTAATATACTATCTGGACCTCATATAATTTAATACCGATTTCGTGCTCCAGAAAAGGCGACAAAGTCCATACGTACACATCGTAACATGGAATAGACACATATGACTGGCATTCAAATCGAACCAAGCTATAGGTATAAACTATCTTTGTATAAAAAATGTATACCTGAATTCCTATAGATCTAAAGGCGAACCTTACATTTTTTTGGGGTGGAATTTTGAGGGTTTTTGTGCTAGTCATATACATTCCTATCCATGAGACGCTATTAATACTCGGTTTTCGTCGGTGTGTGTCATAAAAAAATTTAAATTTGGGTCAAAATTACCTTTTATGCTATGTTTCGATATATTACCCATCATTTTAAGGAACAAGCAAATGGCAAATGAAGGAATAGTTTCTAAAGGCTTTATCTTCCCCTTACACTTAAGTTGAATATTGTCCCCAATGTTCTTTAGAATTACCTATAAAAATGAATAAAAGGAAAAGAAAACAAGTAAAAGAAACTAGTACTCCCCTGGTTTGCTCAATAATGGAGAAGAAACATGCGATAACTGGTTAAATCGTCCTCCAAGAATCATCCAATGAAACTTCCTAAGAACTTCCAAGCTTCTTCTTATTAAATATAACCTGTAATCAAAGACAAAGACAACTACACCAAGCATAAAATCGGCGGGATAGATATAAATACAATGAGAGTTTAGGGTTTGACTCTATGAAAGCAGTAAAGATAGGATGAGAGTAATGATGTAATCATAGGTTTCTGCATGATTATAAAAGAATTACAAATTTCAAATGTTGTGCAAATTATTTTTCAAAAATACTTGAAAATTTTTGAATTCTCCTGTAGCTGGGCTGACGACGCCGTCAGGATAAATCCTAACGCCGTCTCCAGCTTCTGAGAGAATTTTATTTTTGTTTTCTTTGAAAAACTTCCTGCACGCGATTATATAAGTTACTTCCTGTATGAATTACTGCATGAAACCCGAGATTAGTCAATACAATCATATGACTCAAAACTGACGCGAATTAATCTAAACAATTTATTTAATATGTTTGAATTGGTTTCTTAAAAACCTGATATTTCCCCTACACTTATTTTGTGCAAATTACCTTTGATTGCAATTAAGATGAGGTTAAAAACAAAGCAAAGCATGATTAAAAATTGATGAATTCAAACACAAAAGAATAAACAAGATAATTAAAACACAAGACACTCCTAATATGCGGGAAAAATAAATATTGGGTTGCCTCCCAAGAAGCGCTTTTCTTTATTTATGAGTCTTGTAGCTAGACTCGAAGTTACATGTCCGTACGTGACTTCTCCTTCATCATCCATCTTATTTTCTACTTTGACAAGACAGGGACGCTCATTTTTGAAGTTTTTGCTCCTCCATTGGTCGAACTTTATCTCCTTTTCCTAGTGAAGTTTTATCCTTTCCTCCTATTCCAAGATTAGCCTATTCACAGTCATAGTAGGGGCTATAGGCCTTATATTGTTCTTAGTCCCTTTCTTGACCTTACAGAGGAATTCAGGTATCTTATGGAAACTTATCTTACTCTTTCAAGATCTTAGAGTTATGGTGCCCTTATCAAACTTAATTACGACCTTAGCCGTTGTCAGGAATGGCGTTCCTAAGATAAAGGGCCTCTTTTCGTCTTTCTTTATGTCTAAAATCACAAAGTCCACAGGGTACATAAAACCGGCAACATCAACTAATACGTCCTCTGCTATCACTAAAGGGTAGATATACGAATGGCTAGCTAGGGAGAGTCTAATGTCTGTCTTAGCGGGCCTTTCATCGGTTAGTTTCACGTAGGTGGAGAGGGGCATGACGTTCACGTTGGATCCATGGTCTACTAGGGAGTTCATACGTTTCAGGCCTCCTATGTTACAGGGTATTTCAAAGTTTCCTCCAATGTCCTCCTTCATTGTTATCTTTTTCTTGAGGATTGCTTCATAGACAGGCCCCCTAGGTGACAAAGTATAGGTCTTTCCTTTCATTTTTTCTACTTGGACTCCTGACAGGGAGTCATTGAACCTATGATTATCAACAATCCCCTCAATTAGTTTTCGTTGATCCTATGCTTCAGGTAATACTCTACAGGCTGAGAGCTGGGTGCCTCCACTCCTTTCTCTTTTCCAATTCTTGATTGGCTCAGTTTTTTGGATCTATTTTAAGCTCTATTCTCTGTCTCAACTTCTTTTACTGGAATCTCCGTATCTGACTCGTTAGTTTTTCAATGTCGTCGCTGGTTGCTACGTCATCTTTGTCACTATTTTCTTCCTCTCCTCTAGTGAGAGAGATAGAATTTACGTTTTTGGTGATGTGGGATTTAGCCTCTTCTTTGATCAACACCTTTTTAGGCGCCCTGCTGGTTGTGAGTTCCTTAAGAAGCCCGAACATTTCAGCCATCTTATCATTGATCTCCTCTCGCTGTTTGGAAATGGCATTCTCATATTATTTCACATCCTGTCGGTTGTGCGGCCATGTATATCGTACCGTGCCTCATTAAGTACGGGTTAGTTCACTATTATTATTGCTTATTAAATAATAAAAACTCGCTATTGGGAGCTATGAGTATGAGCATGTTAATATTCTTTTAGGAACCACTTTTGCAGGCTTTCGTAGTACTTATTGAGAATCTAGATGTGTGGTGCTATCCCCGCACTCACTAGCATTCATTCCGGTCCCTCAATTCCATGCAAAGCGTAACATTCTTTAAGTAACACAACCTACCCATCCAACCCACCCCTATAACTCCAGCGCTCCCCAGATCGTCCGCGCCTCCCCCCGAGAAACCCCCACTCTCGACCACCCTCTGTACCCCGTGTCACCCTCCCCGCCGGTGTCAGGGTTGCGGGGGGGCGAGGCGTGAAGGTGGTTGGATAAGGTATAGGGAGCTCCTAACGGTTTCGATCTATAGCTTTAGCTAATTGGAATGAGTTGAGTTCTGGGGGTGAGGATGGGTTTTCTGTACGTTGTGGGGATTGGGGTGTGCGGTTTGTGTTTGTGGGTAACTTATGGTATGGTGGGTGGGTTACCGTCAGGGCTATGGGGTGTGCTTTCACTTGATGGTTTAGGGTTAGTGGGTCTTTAATGTTTTAAACGGTTGGTGATGGTTGGGGTTGTACATGTTTTTTTGCTTGGGACTTGCACGCGTTTGCTTTGTGTACATGTATATTTATACTAACTTGGTGTATTTCTGTTCCAGCTGAATATAGATACTATCGTTCTTATTTGATCTTTGGTTATTGCTATTCTGTGCCTATTTTTCGGTGTTGTGGCCTGGGTTGCGCGGTTTACATGGGGGTTTTAGGGTACCATCATAGGGTTATACTTGGTTTTTGTGCGAGTTGGACTGGGACGGGGTTTCAAACATATCCGTTTTCAACTTTTTACTTTCTAAACCCTAATTTAAAACCTTAAAAACCTATATATGAAAAACACCTACAAACCCGCCATTTCACTATTAAACCTAAAACTAAACCCTACTAACCTTAAATCTTAGCCTTTAAAATTAAATCCTAAACCCTTTAAACAATAATCCCTTATCACCTTATTCCTAAACCCTAAACTATCTTAAACCCTAACCCTAACTCGAATTAAAAATCTAAAATTCCTAACCCCAAAACCCCTAAACCTACCCAAGACAATTATTTACTACTTTTTTACCCACATTTTTAAACTAAGCTAGCATTCCTTCCACCTCTCTTGCCATCTCCTTGGCCTCACATGCAGCTTCCAAGTAGCTCCATCACCAACCTTAACTCCAAGGCTTCTAGAACACCTCCTTGTCACTTTTGGTACCCAAACCCTCACTCCAACACCCTCCACCATTCAAATATACATCCTAGCTCTCAAGACTCATCATACTAGCTTCCATGAATCACCTAAAATAGCCTTGACACTAATCAAACACATAAACTTAGGCACTAAGGCTTGTTAAGCCCTATAAATAGCCGAAACACACACACTCTTCAATCACACCTCAAATTTCATCATATACAACACAATGGGAGTCTAAATCAGGGCCAAGAAGGACTCAAGTGAGTAGTTCCCTCAAGCTCAGAATAGAAGCCAAGCATTCAAGAGGAAAAGAAAACCCTTTGAAGTCGTTACTCGGCGTTACGAACCCACCATCCCCATTTTGACCATTTTAGCTCAAGTAAGCTCAAAATCTTGTTCAATAAGCTTATAATCTGTAATAGAATGTTCATAATACTCTTAAGATACTAATAATGAAACTCACTTGTTAAAGCCTTGAATCCTCAAAACCCATGTGTTTTTGATTGAAAACCCTAAAAACATGACCCGTTTGATTTTCTAAGCCTAGCAAATCCTTTTTCTAAACTTTGTTTCGTTCTTTTAGAAATCTTTATTTGTTCTTATTCTAATAAGCTTAACCTTGCAAATATTATTTGAGCCCTAAAATAAGCTTGCATGGCTTGTTTGGACTTGTTTTGCAAATATTTCCTTGGGGCATAGGGGTAATATATGTTTCTTTTTTTGTAATTTTTTAACTAAAGGGCTCAAAATGTCATTGTTCTAAAATGGTTACATACTTTAAGGACCTATTTTTCCAAATTCTAAAGTTAAAGGTTTTAAATTATACATACTTTTTTATATAAAGGACTCTAAATTGTAAAAGTTTCTATAAACCAATGGGTATTTATTGCCATTTTTTGCAATAACTTTTTTAAAAATATAAATTATAATATTTTTTCCCCCAATAAATTATAAAAATTATAATTAATATTATAAAGCTCATTTTTATGAAAACCCGACACATTAATCGTATTAATCGATCCGATCGGTTCATTATAAACCAATTACGTCTATATATTTACGTAAATTTATAGTCGACTAACTTTTGAAGAAAACTTAAAATATTATGTATCTCGTTAATTGAGAGCTTCATTGTGAGGAGTTTCAGTCTTGGGTATACGTTTTGACGTGTGTTGTAATGGGATTTACGATTTAAACGTGTACGACTCCTCAAACGTTACTACATGACCTCTGTATTTTGATGGCACCGAACAGTGTGATACATTATTTCCATAAATTTAATAAATCAATAGTATTACGTTAAACCATTATAAAGTTTTGAAAACATAACCTTCACACTAAGATTCTTGGACATATTATCCCAGAGGTTGCGTTGAACGAAAGTCGTTACTTTCTACTTTATATACTTTTGCCTTCTATCGGTTTTTCCCTGTACTGTTAATGGTGAGGTCATAGCCTCGCATTTTAATTTCGCGCTAAGGGTTTTGTTAAACCGTGAGGGGGAATTTACATTGCTATAAATCATAGAATGCAAGGTGTTTTGCCTACTGTATCTATCCTGGAGCATATATTATTGCCTTAGTTCTACTTTTCCCATTAAGACACCCCACAATATGAACCTGTTAATAACTTTTTTTGGAGTAACGTGCGAGAATGATGTGAATAGATATATTTGGGACTAAGCTTTCCAGTTGGTTGTACCTATACTTTCTATGGTACACCATACGCACTTCACATTTGAAACCTATGCGGGGTGTTTGCAAAGGCACCCGTTGGGGGGAACTTAATTTTGATTATTGATTATCTCAAGGTATCTGGTGCATGTGACTTCGAGCATTATTACTATTTTTTATATTAATTGTACTTATTACAATTATTACACTTATGAGTGTATAACAAATAACCACTATTGAATTGTATTCAAAAACTGTTTTTAATATATACTCTGAATTTCATAACTTTGTGAGACTTTTTAGGATTAAAAACACCTACACCGCCCCCAATATAAAACACGCACACACTACAGTATATCTACTTCTCATATCTGCTGTGTGTCTACATTAAACAATTATTTACAGTTTACACACACCCCAATTAAAAAATCCACCTCCTATCCAACCAAATTCCATCGCCCTCTCCAAACCCACACACAAAAATAATAGATATATCCCCCACGCACGCAAGTCTACTCACCCCCTCCTCCACACCCAAAACCCCTAAAAATCTTTTGAAGAGCATCATATCAATTGTCATATATCAATAATCGCGACATCTCTACTCGCATAGATAACTCATAATAACCCACTCAACTAACCCCCCATAACCTCACACCCTCCCCCCCTGAGGTGTCCTGGATCAAATCTGTTAGTCGCTTCCAAGAGTCCGAAGCTCGTTCATGTTGATGGTACTGACTAACGAGGTCCATTATAGGAGAAGAAATTTTACATCATAGAGAACAAGGTTGAGACCTGCTAATGCTGTATAGCAAAAATAAACCCCCTGCCCACGATAATGAACGATATCCCCCCCCCGCCCCCCCCCCCCCTTCTGCTTGTCGCATACATAGCTGATAAGTGAAATGGCCTATGCAGACCATTACAACAAGGGAACAGACTACGGATGTCCACGCTCGCACGGTATGAGTAGAAGTAGAAGTAGAGTGTCCTGTAGCAAAAAGTGTAGCTACAAAGAGTTTATGGAGCTGCCAACCTATCACTTCCAAGGTACGGAAGGCGCTGTTGGACTTATCCGTGGTTTGAGCGAACTGGAATCAGTGTTTTCACCTAGCAACCGTACCGAGACTGAAGGTGGAAGTTTGCTACTGGTACTTTAACTGAAGAAGCTCTATCCTGGTGGAATTCTTTTGCCCAACCTATTGGGATAGAAGAAGCTTACAAGATTACCTGGGTTGAATTCAAGAAGCTTTTGATAAAGAAATACTGTCCCCGAACTGAGGTCCAGAAGATGGAAGAAGAATTTTACCATCTGACTGTGAAGGGGAATGATCTCAAGGCATATGTGAGAAGATTTCAGGAATTGGCAACCTTGTGTCCCACTATGGTGCCAGATTCTGAGAAAATGATGGAAGTTTTCATCGGGGGATTGCCTCGAAGTATTGAAGGGAATGTTACCGCCTCTAAACCTCAAACTCTAGAGGAAGCCATTAACATAGCCCAGAGGCTAATGGATCAGGTAACAAAGCACACTCCGGTGCAAGTATCAAGTGATCACAAACGAAAGTTTGACGACAGAAGAACTTTCAACAACAACAACAACTACCGTAACACCAACACCAACAACCGCTACAATAATCACCAACCACAACAGAACAGAAGACAGGAAACCTTCAGGTCTTATGTTGTCACTCCAACTGAAAATAATGGGTATATTGGAAACCGTCCCTTGTGTAAGAAATGCACTCTGCATCACACAGGACCTTGCACTGTTAAGTGTAATACTTGTAACAAGGTAGGCCATCTGACTAAGAACTGCAGAAACAAAGGGCCAACCACTAGAAGTAATCTGCTACCAGTGACAGTTACTTGTCATGCCTGTGAAGAGAAAGGGCATTATGCAAATCAGTGCCGAAAGACCACCAACAACAATGCCCAGGGAAGAGCCTACATGTTGAGGGATAGGAATGCTCACCAAGACCCGAACATAGTCACAGGTATGTTCCTTCTAAACCAACATCTAGCTAGAGTATTATTTGATTCTGGAGCCGATAAAAGTTTCATATCCATATCTCTTGCCTCTATGCTAAATATTCCACCTATTACAATAGATACCTTTTACAATATCGAAATGGCTGACGGAAACTTAGTAAGCATAAACACCGTTATTCAGGGTGCAACTCTGACTTTGTTAAACCAACCTTTCGAAATTGATCTTATGCCAATCAAACTCGGTAGTTTTGACGTCGTCATTGGTATAGATTGGCTATCCAAGTATCATGCTAGAATTATTTATGATGAGAAAGTCATCCACATCCCAATAACCGGTGAAACTTTGATCATCCGAGGTGACCAAAGTAAAACCCGACTAAATCTCATATCCTGTATAAAAAAACGTAGATATACTACCCGAGGTTGTCAAGTTTTCGTAATCCAAGTAATGGAAAAGAAGTCAGACGAGAAAAGACTAGAAGATATCCCAGTAGTCAGAGAATTCCCGGAAGTTTTTCCTGAAGATCTACCTGGCCTTCCTCCCGTTCGCCAAGTAGAATTCCAAATTGATCTAATTCCAGGAGCGACACCTGTAGCCCGAGCACCTTATAGATTAGCTCCTTCAGAAATGCAGGAACTATCTAACCAACTTCAAGAGTTAGCAGACCGAGGTTTTATCCCTCACCCCCCCCCCCTTCCCCCCCTCCCCCCCCCTCCTCCTTCCCCCAGACCAGAGTAATGTCCACCCTAGGTGGGGAGCTCCTGTCTTATTTGTCAAAAAGAAAGACGGATCTTTCAGAATGTGTATCGATTACCGGGAGTTGAATAAACTTACCGTAAAGAATCGTTACCCATTACCCAGGATTGATGACTTATTTGACCAACTTCAAGGTTCGAGTGTCTACTCGAAGATTGACTTAAGATCAGGCTATCATCAACTGAGAGTCAGGGATGAAGATATTCCCAAGACTGCTTTCAGAACAAGATACGGACACTATGAATTTCAAGTGATGCCATTTGGTTTAACTAACGCACCTGCTGTATTCATGGATCTCATGAATCGTGTATGCAAACCATACTTCGATAAATTTTTAATAATTCTTATCGATGATATTCTCATCTACTCTCGTAACAAAGAAGAGTACGTAAATCATCTGAGAATAATCCTAGAATTACTCAAGAAAGAGAAGTTGTATGCCAAGTTCTCCAAGTGTGATTTCTGGATTCATATCGTGCAATTTCTTGGACACTTAATTGATAGTCAAGGACTTCATGTTGACCCCGCCAAGATTGAAGAAGTCAAGAATTAGACATCTCCTACTACACCCACAGAAATACATCAATTCTTAGGACTTGTCGACTACTACCGGAGATTCATCGAAGGTTTTTCGAAGATTGCAAAGTCTTTGACTAAACTAACCCAAAAGAACAAGAAGTATATCTGGGGCGAAGTTCAAGAGACAGCTTTTCAACTGCTTAAACAGAAGCTATGTGAAGCTTCAATCTTAGCATTACCAGAAGGAAATGACGATTTTGTTGTTTACTGTGATGCATCCCATCAAGTTCTGGGAGCGGTGTTAATGCAAAATGATAAAGTTATTGCATATGCATCAGGACAACTCAAACCTCATGAAAAATATTATACCACTCATGATCTTGAATTAGGAGCAGTTGTGTTTGCTCTTAAAATTTGGAGACACTATCTGTATGGCACCAAATGTATTATGTTCACTAATCATAAAAGTCTTTAGCACATCCTTGATCAGAAAGAGTTGAACATGAGACAACGCCGTTGGCTAGAATTGCTTGTAGATTATGATTGTGAAATTCACTACCATCCTGGAAAGGCAAATGTTGTAGCAGATGCCTTAAGCCGGAAGGAACAAATCAAACCACTCCGAGTTAGATCATTAGTCATGACCATTCATCCAAAATTACCATCACAAATCATCCAAGCCTAGAATGAAGCAATCAAGGAAGAAAACATCAAGGCTGAAAACTTACGAGGAATGGATAAAGCATTTGAAATACGTCCTGATGGAACTCGTTGTATAAAAAATCGAAGCTGGTTACCACTCTTTGGTAATCTGAGAGACTTGATTATGCATGAGTCTCATAAATCAAAATATTCAATTCACACAGGTTCTGACAAGATGTATTAGGATCTTAAGAAACTTTATTGGTAGCCTAACATGAAGGCATTCATCGCTGAATATGTTGGCAAATGTTTAACATGTTGATGTAACAGTTTTAACACACGTAAAATATATATAAAGTATAATACTTTAGAAGAGTAATTAAGAAAATTACCAAGTTACCCTTGATAAAATTCACTCTCAAAAATATATATAATATAATATAAAATACGTAAGTTTAACCGGGTAAGTATGATCACCCGGGTCGTTTCCCCAACGACTAGTGAAATTGAAACCACGTTTTAGTTCGGATTCTGATTTGAATGAAGCAAAGATATTTGATGATCTATTACTACTAAATAGAAAGCAACAATTAAAATTAACAATTAAAAAAAACAAATAAACAATTAAACTAATACGGGAAACAATTAAAACGCGACGATTAAGCAAGCCTACTAAAATTAAACTCCTAAAAATGTAAACTAAATTTCTAAACCTAAGATAAGACAAAAGAAAATTTTAGGAAAAAGAAAAACATTTTTTTTATATTTTTGAATTTATTATGAATTAAAAACTAGTTTAATCTAATTAAATCTTAAAAAATAGCAAAATAAGTGATAAAAATTTGGAAAAATGATTTTTAAACTTAGAAAAGTTTAAAATGTCATAAAAGCAAAGAAAACTATTTTTAACTATTTTTATTATTAAAATCCTATTAAAATAAAAGCTAAAAATTGAAATTTAAGATCTAAAAAGTGTGAAAATGATTTTACTGGATGTAAACCTAAAGCTATTTTTTATAAAACTAAAAACTATTTTTTTGTATTTTTCTGAAACTTTTTTTTTATTTTTTATATTTTTTATACGATTTTAACTTTCGAAAAATGATTAAAAATAAAATACAAGCTAGAAAAATCTGAAAAATTCAGGAAAAGTCCTAAACACTAGCAGGATTATAAGAAAAATAAGAAGAACAACAATGCTTAACGAATAAGCCCTAAAATAAGCTTATAAAGCTACGGCTTATTTTAGAAAAGAGAAATGCAATTGTGTACTAGTATTAAATGTGGGGAAGTAACACTGGATGAGCTAATGTAGCATGATGGTTAACACGTTGGGTCTCTATGCAAAGGGTCTTGAGTTCGAAACTGGCACACCCCACTTTTTGCACTTTTTTTTTGACTATTTATAAAAAACTAAATATTGGGACTTAAAAAGGACACAAATCTAAAAATTTAACAAAACGTTCAACAAAAGCACTATGGTCTGAAACTCAAAGATAAGCTCTAAAAAAGCTTCTCAATAAGCTGTTACAGTGAGAAGGCTTTTGAGCTTATTTTCACTTAAGAGATTATAACAAGCTCAAATTAAGCTCAAAATGGAAAAGGAAAAGAGTTTTAGGAAGCTTATGAGATGCTTAATCTATGTAGGAAAAGAAAATTAAGCTGGAAATACTTTTAAGCAACTGAAATTGAGCATGAACTAAGCAAACTCAGAAAATAAGCAAATTAGCACAAAATCTAAATAAGCTATTAGGCTCAAAAGACAAAACTAGACTATAAGCTTTTGAAAACTAGTTAAGCTACTTATAATCTATCTATTTAAGCTATAAAAACTACTATCTTAAGCTAGAATTAAGATTTTAATAAACTAAGTATCTAACCTACTGTTTTTGGCTTTTTAAGTTTTTAAATGACTTTTGACAGCAAAATAAGCTAGAAGAATAAGCTAGAAAATAAAATATAAGCCTTAATCTATATTAAGCTATACCTAAACTTAATCCTACTAGAATCTAAGCTCCTAAAACCTACTTATACCTATCTAAAAACTAGGTTGAAATTGACAGTACTAACTTCTTGTTAGTACTGTTGCCTTTTTGCACAAGTGCAATTCAACAAGTGCAGGTTTCCTAAGGGAAATCCTGCACTTTAACACACTCAACTAGAGTGTGTAAACACAATGCAAGCAAGATCTAACCCTTTGAGGGCTTAGATCAAAATTTCACAAGTGAAATTTAGAGAAAATCTCCCCTGGTGCTAGAACAAAGATTATAAGCCATAACTTTTGAATTTTCAAAATCTAACTTATAGAAACTCTTTTCCTAATTGTCTTAAAGGTAAACACAAGTGACTTAAGCAAATTGCACAATTAGTTTTGACTTTTTGAGGTCAAACACACTTAAACCAAACACCCCTTTATCATTTTGACAGGTTTTAATTAAAGCTTAAATTGCAAAACTTATTAACAAGTAGTGAATACCAGATAAAAACTAGCTTAAATCTACCCTAACAAACATGAATCAATAACTGAATAAGAATTAATCTAAGATTTAAGCTATTCCTACTATTTTTGGTTTTTTAAAGCTTATAAGACTAATTATATGAAAACTATGATCAAGTTTAAGAAAAGTAAAAACAGATGAACTAATGAGACTAATTAGCTAAATAAAACTCAAATAAGCAATAATAAGCAAACTCAATAAGCAAATAAGCAGATCTAAATTTAGAAAGTAATGAGATCACTATTTAAAGCTAGAATAAAAGGAAATAAAAGAGAGACTTACAAACTTCTCTAGCTAAACAAGAGATCTCAACTAAGAGCAGCTACAAGCTCCCTAGCTTATTAGATAAGCTAGGGTTAAGTCCTTGGGGATCCTTCCATTGTAGATCCCCCTTCCATAAGCTTTCCAATCCAAATGCAAAGGTATTGTATATATTTTTTTAAACTGATTTCATTGTTAAGGTAATATTAAAGCTGGTTAAGCTCAAATCAAAAGCTTAGAGACTCTTGAGAGCTTATTATGAGTTTATTAGCTTATTGAGACAGATTAGCTTATTGAGAGAGTTTAGAAGTTGAAAGTAAAAACTTATGACAAAATTAACTAAATTTCATTAATTAAAAAAAACTGAATTACATTGCTTGAAAGAGATTACACTTTGATCAAAATTACAATAAGCTTTTTTTTTAAAACTACACTAAGCTTAAGAAAACTAGAAAAGAAAAGATCATATGTTCCCCGTATGTGAAGAGATGAGGGCTATTTATAGCCTGTAGAGAAGATTCTAGCCCTCTTGCCTTGCTCTTCTTTTCATTCAATCTCTGCCTTCCATTTCCTTTAATCATTTGATCTATGTTGTGGGACGTTGGATCAAATTGTGCACAATCAAGGATTGCCAGCGTGGCATTCCTTTGATGTGACATTGTGCTAGTTCTCTGAGTGATTTAGCACAAAATCCCACCTTCCTTGTGCTTCTTCCATTGATGACGTGGCCTTTGATTGAGAGGGAGCTTAAGTAACCCTTGATTTGACTGATATGACCTCGTCATTGTACTTGAGAGCTCTTGAATTGACAATCGCACCCTTTAATTTTCAAAAGCCCCTTGATTTACCCTAGGGGTAAAAGGTTAGTGATGATGAATAGTAAAATGGGTTTCGCGCCTATTTTTTTTTGACAGTTAAAACTGTTATAAGTTTGGAATATTACACATTTGGCCCTTGTGTTCTTTTCCCCTTTTTCTAGTTATAAATAAGTTTTAGGAATTGCAAGTTTGGCCCTTGTGGTTTATAAAAAGGAACATGGGTTAAGGTTTTGGGCTTATGAATCCGGGCAAGGCCCATTTAGGGTTTAAAAGGCCCATTAAGCTTTTTAGGGCCCAATAAGAGGTGAGGGAACATTTTTGGACTTTTGTGAGAGTTGAGGGTTTAAAATGGAATATTGTAGGTTTTGTCTTTTAATGGTTGACTGCTATTTGACTGGATTTGACTAAGGGCTTGACTTTTCTGGCTTCGTCCTTGATTCTTTGGCTTTTTTTGCACTCTTCTGATTCTCGTGTCCGTGTTTGCTAGTTTTTGACTGTTTTCTTGTGATTTTTAACT
>BQNB010123504.1:0-20086 GCA_026074375.1 Tanacetum coccineum
TACAACGTCATGAGTTTGTTGAGTTGTGGAGACGGATGGTACCTTTTTTACATTCTTCTTATTGATATTTTTTTAACCAATGATCACATGTAGGTATAAAATATTTATTTAAGCTCATCGAGCAGTGCTCGAGTCGATCTCAAATCTTTCAGAGCCAAACTCTTTATCATAAACGCTCATCAAGAAACCGATTCGAATTTATAACCTCAAGCTAGTTGATCAATGCTTGTCCTCATTTGCAGATATGTCGATGTATAACATTTAACATACTATTAATAGAAACCTGGGATGATCGAATGTAGTTTCTTCCCAAACTTTGAGCTCTTCTCACCAACGGAAAATAATGGTTCAGATTACACAATTGACTTGGTCAGATAGATACATATAAGCTTTTTTCATTCTCACAAGAATCACATAAAGACCAAGTTTTCAGCTCAAACTTTGAATCTCCTAATGGGAAATAAGCAAGCAATAACCATCACATTTCTTTCTTTTTTATTCTTTTCTTTACCTTGGCTAGGTAAATGGCCATTATTTTTCTACTTAGACCATCAATTTTCTTGTACATTTTCGTAATCATGGTGCCATGGATGGTGAATGCTTACATGACTGATTCAGATGCATTGCTTAGAATCAAAAAGTCGTTAAATAATCCGCAACCTCTTGATTCGTGGAAACTTGGAACAATCCCTTGTGACGAATTGGTTAGATGGGTCGGTCTTGTTTGTAACAATGGGATCGTTACTAATCTTATTCTTAAATCTATGAGTCTTTCGGGTAATCTAGACTTGAATGCACTTTCACAAATGGCAGGATTGCGGATTCTTTCTCTTGAGAATAATTCTTTCTCAGGACCTATTCCAGACTTTAATAAACTTGGATCTTTAAAGGGTCTTTATTTATCGAGGAATCAATATTCGGGTGAAATTCCTCAAGACTATTTTAATGCGATGATGTCTATGAAGAAAATATGGTTTGATGGAAATAGATTCACGGGAAAAATCCCTTCTTCAATTGCGGAACTACCCAATCTTGTGGAATTACATCTTGAAGATAATCAGTTTTCTGGTACGATTCCAGCAATTGGTCAAAGAAGTTTAGAGTCGGTTAATCTTGCGTATAATAACTTGACAGGTGAGGTGCCACCAGGTTTGGCTAAATTTGATGCAGCCTCGTTTGAAGGTAATCCCGGGCTTTGTGGGGCCAAATTTGGTAGGATGTGTGACAATAAAACACCGCATGCCCCTAAACCAATTGAAAAACCACCTAAGAACACTTTGAAAATAGGATACATACTAATGGCGGTGACTTTCTTGATTCTTATGGTAATGACTGCTGGAATAATCTATATGGTGATGAAGAAAAAGAAGCAAAAAGATAATTCAGAGACAATTGGAATCATGGAAAGAGATGGTATTGAAGGTTCAGTTGGTTTGACTATATGTAATATCAGTAAGCCTGAAGCTATTCCGGGCCAAAATGGGTTTGGGGCCGGTCAAAAAACATTGATGACTAAAAAGAAGACTTCGGGTGTTGATCTATTGTTGTTAAACAACTCTAAAGGTGTATTCACATTATCAGATGTGATGAAGGCAGCAGCAGAGGTGCTCGGAAATGGAATGTTAGGGTCATCATATAAAGCCACAATGTTGAATGGAATGACTGTGGTGGTCAAACGGCTAAAAGAACTAAATTTGGTCGATAAAAATGGGTTTGAAGCTGAAATGATGAAAATGGCAAGGCTTAACCATCCAAATGTCTTGACACCACTTGCGTGCCATTATCGTCAACAGGAAAAGCTCTTAATTTACGAGTACATCCCCACAGGCAGTCTACTTTACGTATTGCACGGTAAAAGCATACTTATGTCTAAGTCTAACTAAAAGAAAATGCAATATGCTTTGTTTTAAGCCCTTGTTGCAACATAGTTACCACTTGTTACATTAGTGATCTTAAATTAATTGCTTTAAAAGGTAAAAACATGTAAGCATGTTGCTGCCAAAAAATTATTATGAGCATGTCATGGTAAATAGTTATAAACTGAAGAGAACAAACAAGCATATTGCATTAAGGAGGGGTTTGGGTAAGCCAACTTAAACAACTTATTTCGTTTTGGTACAACTGTACAACTACCAAGAACCTTTAACTGTTTAGATGGAGCCAAACACCTTATGCTTATGAGCTTTTTTAAGTTGTTTTGATAAGTAGATTCGCAACACCACTTTTAAAAGGGCTTCTGCTTATTTGAAATAAGTTGAAAACATGTTACTAAAATACATAATTTGTTCAATAAGCTTTTCCAAACAATCTCTAGATGGTGAAATATGGATAGTATATTAGCTTTTCGTCTAGTCTGTGCTTACTCAGTTTTACGACATTTACAGACGATACATGGTTCATATATTTCAGGAGATCGAGGAAAGAAGCACGCCGAGCTCAAATGGTACGCACGTCTAAATATCATCAAAGGAGTCGCACAAGGACTAGGATACATTCACACTGAACTTGCCAACTTACAAATACCTCATGGAAATCTAAAATCAAGCAACGTCCTTCTAACTCCTAATTACCAACCCCTCCTTCTAGATTTCGGTCTACACCAAATGATCGACCCACATCACGTCACAAATGCCTTAGCAGCCTACAAATCACCTGAAGCACTTAGAAACCAACAAATTTCACCCAAATCAGACATATATTGTCTAGGAATCATCATTCTAGAGGTCCTAACAGGACAATATCCATCACAATATGTTAACAGCGGACAAGGAGGGACAGATCTAGTAGAATGGGTCAAATCAGCCATGCAGGAACGTCGTGAAGGAGAACTTCTAGATCCAGAGATAATCGGATCTAGTAAACACATCGGTGAAATGAAAAAACTACTACATATTGGTGCAAATTGTACAGACAGTGATCCTGACGCTCGACTAGATATCAAGGAAATCATTAGTAGTATGGAGAATATTCAAGGTGGTGAGGAACAAACAATTCAAATGTTTACGTCGATTGATGGATATGATGATGCAGCAAGTACGTTAACAGGAATAACAGAAATAACGGACTCGTCTTATGTATCAATGGTACCTGATAAAACAAGAACCACTCCTAATAATAATAATAATGTAGGGAGTCATCAGAAAAACAACAGTTTTGGTTATCGTGTATCGTGATAAATTTAGCGACACTGAAAGGTGTGTTATTGTAAATGCCTTAAAATGTGAATACCTTGATGTGGTTGTCATCATCATCTTTGTGATCCGGCGTGAAGGTCTGGTGGAGATTCTATAGTCTGATGGACGGAAATGATGTGACTCTGACGTGATGATGGAGGGATAAGTCTCAAGAGCTTTATGGAAGCAAGAATGATTCTAGACGATGAATGGCCCGGCCGGGATAGCCGTAGCATTCAAATAGGGATTGTATTTTGTAAGATTTGAGTTATTAAATTAGAGAAACACATTACCCTTGTGGTTATGATTGCGGGAAATTTGGTAGCTAAACAGTGAAATTCTATTACTTTCATCAAAGAGAACATAACATATTTCTGCTGGTATTGGCTGTGTATGAAGTTTAACTAATTAAAAATGCGTATGATCATCTAAATTTACTATCACTCAAACTCAAACCAGATAAAAATGTGAGATTTTGATCCTTGGGCCTCTGATTTCCCAACTTGTAACTCAATTTTCACAACTCATAGTTTAGAACCAGTTTTTGTTAAAGTATGGATCAATACAACTTAAGTAAAGATCACATTGTGATTGAAATTTTTAATTCAAAAAAAAGATTGTATTGATTGAGTGTTATAACATTATTCTGAAGCATTTATCATATGCAATTATCTGCACCACTTGCTATTTGATTGTATTATACAAGATTTGTGGTATGTGCAAATAAGATTTGAGATGCATGCAAAAGTCATTTTAATTTTAGTATTATTTATGGGCTTTCTGTTTGGTAGAACTAAAACTCACGACATGTATTATTAGTAATATGTTACTGTCATTATCATATGCTAATGAGCTGTCTTAATAATATGCTAATGAGCTTATAAACATTTTGGATCTTGCAAAATATATAGAACAATTTGCATTGTGTTTTCCCAGAGCATATTGTTTCTAGAGTTAATTACTCATTATATTTTATCAAAATGTTTTTATAAACATCGAATAAAAAAAATGCTTATATAGACATTAATGTCGAAATTTTGTCCTTTTGTGACACTTTGTGACATTTTTGTCCCTCTTCGATAACAGAAATTTTAAAATTTTGAGGGCAAAAATGTCACAAAAATGCCATAAAAAGACAAAACAACATTAATCTATACTACATTATAAAGCATTTGGGACCTTCCATATTTAGTAAGTCAGACTTTTTTTTATAGAAATATCTCTTTTTAACAACAAACACATCTATCTAACAACCTTTTATAACAACTTTTTGTTATGTGCAATCTTGACCATCTATCTCATTTTAGGAAAACACATCTTAGAGCGCTAGTTACCATAACACCATTAACACCGACACATCAGCGACACATCAACTTTAACACCATAACACCAACATCTAAAAATACCCTGGTACCATAACACCATTAACACCACTTTTCAGGACCCACACTTTTAATTTTTCATAACACCCCCTTAACAAATTAAAATATTTCATCCATTAAATAATATTACACATTACAAATACTTAAAAAAAACCATTTAAAATAGTCGTTCCTAAAAAAAATACTTAAAAAAATTACATAAAAAAAAACATACGCCCAGGGCGACTAAAAGTTTTCGTCTTCATCTTCGTGTTCAACTTGATGCCAAATATGCTCCATAAGGTTATGTTGAAGACTAATATACGTTTCTCGGTCCCGTAATTTCTTTGCTTTTCTACGATGTGTTTCACATTTTTCAACCCATGTACGTTGCATATTTCTTGACGGATTAGCATACACATCGTTCCAGTCAGTAACCGCCATTTTTTAGTCTTCTAAAATCATGTTATACAATATAATGCAAGAATACATGATTCAACGTATGTTGTTGACATGGTATTGACGGGGCGGTTGTTGAATTATTCCTCAACGTCCTTGGATAACAGCAAAAGCACGTTCGACATCCTTTTGTGCACTTTCTTGACGCTTTTCAAAGTAAGCATGTTTCACGTCATTTGCAACCGTGAAAGATTTCACGAAAGACGCCCATTGTGGGTAAATATCATCGGCTAAGTAATACCCCTTTTCAAACATAACACCATTTAACACATACGGATCTACATGGGCATTGTCATCAAGAAGGTCATCAAATAACGAAGAATTATCTAAAACATTAATATTGTTATTTGCACCTGCTACCCCAAAAAACGCATGCCAAATCCACAAATCATGCGAAGCAACAGCTTCAAGCATGATAGTAGGGTATTTGTTATCCCCCCCTACCGAATTATCCCTGCCATGATACTGGACAATTTTTTCATTCCCAATGCATACAATCAATGCTTCTAAGAATTCCCGAAAAACCACGACGCGTAAGATGTTGATTATATATTTTTTCAACACCTTCCATCGTTGGCTTTCTTAAATACTTGGACATGTACAAATCAATAATACACATATTAAAATTTAATAGACAATCACGTGCAGTACGCTCACTCATTTGCAAGTATTCATCAAACGCATCAGGTGTGGTGCCGTATGCCAATTGGCGTATTGCAGCAGTGCATTTCATAATAGCACTAAGACTCATTCGACCCGTAGCATCGGGTCGGACTTTAAAGAATTTAAAGTGCTTTGGAAGAGGATCGGCCTCATAAGTGCTGATAATGCCTTTGACTATTTTCAAAAATAGTTTTCGCCTCATATGGTATCTTCTTAAAAAGTAGTATAAAGGATACTTACAATGATCATCAAAATAGTCGTTCATCAAACGATCTTCGGTCCCCTCTCGATCATGATGGATCGGGTTACGTGTAAGCACGGGACGATTTGCATCTTCTACTAAGTTTCGTGATACTCATACGCTTGTTGAAGAAAGTAAACGTCGGTGGTATGCGTTTAATTACACATACCTTTGACCACTAAAATCGAACTTAAATGACTAAAAACGTACCAAAAATACATTGTATTTGTATGTTTTACATTTGTATTGTGCATGTAATGGATATTCAAAAAAAAGGACAAAATCAAAGCCAAAAATGACAAAACCCAGCACGAGAACGAAAAGAGCGTGAAACAAAGTCAAAGTCAAAGCCACAAGTCAAAAAGTCAAAGTCAACCCCGAGAAATGAATTCGGAATGAGCATCGAAAACCAAACCCGAAAACGTAAACTGCCAAAAGTAGGCCCACCCGTACCCACCTAGTGGGCCCGGGTCAGCCCACTTATACATTTATAAACCCTTAAGCCATAAATAAAAGCCCAAGTTTATTTTTTTATAACAACCGGCCCAACAAACACCAAGCCCAACATCACCCTGTTAACACCCCGTTATCCCTTACCCTCTTTTAAACATTAACCCCGTTAGTCCTTTAAGGACTAACGGTGCAAACTAATATAAAGCCTCAAGGACCAAAATTGCACAACTCAAGGACTAAATTTGCAATACAATATATAACTTTCAGGGACCTTTCCTGCCATTCTCCAAACTTCAAAATTAACCCGGGAACAACTGTTCATCATCTCCCACACCAAATTCCCTGTCTCCACTACCAGACAAAACATCCCTCCCCTTTCTTCTCCCCTATGTCGTCCAACACCTCTACACACCTTATCCCCCCCCCCCTAATTGCCACCTTGGCAATCCCGTGCAACACCATTGGTCCATGGATAATGACAAAGAATTGAGGGTTGAGATCGTTTAGCTTGGGCACTACACAAAATGGATGGCTAAGATGACTTTTGGACTCACTCACACAACAAACACACCCTGGTTCTCACTCAGCAAAGAAGCACAGGTCCTAGAACCTTCATACGTTTAGTATAAATAGGGTTTATGTGTAAGCCATTTGGCATATAGAGTTTTTTACCTAGTTAGTTTCATTTTCAGCTCATTTTGGTTTTAATGTAATTTTACTTTTCCTTGTAATGATTTTCAAGTTTAATGAAATATAGTTTTGGTTCTCAAAGTCTGTCTTAAGTTCTTATTGTTTTGAAGGTCAACTTATGTTTCAAAAGCCACTAAAAGCTCTTATATAAGCTCTTTTATAACCTGTTTTCATTAAAAAGTATCTTAGATATATAAACAGTTAAGAAAATTTACAAAACACAAAAAGAAATCCACCCCTAAAATCACCTCAGCTTTTATGGAAGATAAGCAAACAATGGAAGTGCTTATGGACCCCACTAGCTTGTCTTTTGACAAGCTAGAGCTTGTAGATTAGCTTATTTATAAGCTTGTTGCCCTGTTTTGAGCAAGGGCTCTTGTAAGTCTCATTTTTCCATTTTTAGCTTATCTACTATTTTAGTGCTTATTATTGCTTATTGTCTGTTTTTGTTTGTTTGTTTATGCTTATTTATGTTAGTAAATGCTTATTTATGCCTGCTTATAGTCTAGATATAATTTGTCTAAGTTTTCCTTAAATCTGTCTAGAATAGCTTATATAACTAGCATTATCTGTTTCAGCTTATTTTAGAGCTTATAAGTTGTTTAAATATGCTAAATGTTGCTTAATATGCTTGTTTAACATCTGGACTTTGAAAAGTTTTAGCTTAAATAGCTTTTATCAAGTTAAAAGTACTAAAACAGTTTTAAAAGGGTGTTTGGTTTAACTGATTTTGAAGGTCAAAATGAGTTATGTCTTTTGGGTCACCTTAGTTTAACTTGAAATCATCATAAAATTCAGTTGTTAAAAGTTTTTAAGTATTAAAGCTAAAAATTAAGGTTTTAAGAAAGTGTTGTTTGAATCTGTTGGATTTTAGCTTATTCTAGTTGCTATTTTGATTGTGCTTTTGCTCATTGTCATTTTGTGAAGTTTTTGTGTTTATGCATGTGTTAAAAGAGTTAGAAACCAACTCTAATAGCCTGCATTTGTTTGGTTTGTGTTTTACCAAAACTGTCAAAATTTACTAAGAGTTGAAAAAATTTGAGAAATGGCTTTTTCAAATGCTTGTTGTGGCTTATCCTTTATTTCAAAATGCTTTTAGATTGTTGCTATGTGTTATTTGGGGTCTAATTTTGATCTGTTTATAGGTTTGAGATCCATAAGGATCTGTTATAATGCTTATTTTTAAGCTCAAAAGTGTTGTTTTGTTAATTTTCCCAAATTTTTCTAAGTGTTGAATCTGTGTGAAATGCCCTTTTCATGAAGCTTTTTAAGTGCTTGTTTGAGTTTCAAAATGCTTTTTCTTTGGAGCTTATTGTAGCTTTTTGGCCATTCTTTTCAGTGGTATAAGTCACTAAGCCATAAGGATCCTTTTGCTAGCTTATTTTTAAGCTAGAAAAGTCCCTATAGGCCTTTTGGCTTATCAATTTTGGCCAAAAGGTTCATTTTGCTTATTTTAGCTTATCTGCTTATTGTTATTGCTTATTTAGGTTTAGTCTAGCTTATTAGGTTAGTATAATCCCATTTTAGCGTATTTGGTTTTGCCATTTGCTTATTTGAGCTTATTTGCTTTCTAGTGTAAATTTTAAGTGTTTTAAAGCCTTTTTAGCTTTTTTGTCATTCTAGCTTATTGTGCTTGCTTATTATTGTTCTTAAGTGCTTTTTATAGATAGCTTATCATCTGTTTTAGCTTAACTTTTTTTTAGTTTGCTTATTTGAGCTAAAATAGCTTAACAGTTTGCATTTTATAGGATTAGTAGTGTTTAAGCTTATTCTGCCTTGTTTAGCTTATTTTAGTGCTTATTTGTGCTTTATAAAAAAAGTGTTTTTTCAAAAAGTTCTTATTTTTCTGTCCTTAAAAAAGTTGTAAAAAAATGGCCAAAACAAAAACACTTGGGATAGTGGGAAGTCCCGGGTGAGCAAGACTCGAACCCGGGACCTCTACCACCCTCACCAAGCATTTTAACCCCCACACACTCAACCATTGTGCTACAATAGCTCATCCGGTATGTCTTTGCACAATCTATTATTTAAATACGTTTTAGGCTTTTAGTATAATAAGCTGTTTTAGCTTATTTCACAGCTTATTCGATAAGCTGTTTTCACGAGCTTATTTTTCTTAGATTCCTCATTATTTAATCTACTTTTCATAATTTTTTTCAGAATTTTTATAAATAGTTTAGTATTTTTAATCATTTAATTTCATTAAAAAAATTTTAATTCATAAAAAATTTAAAAAAAGTCAAAAAAATATAATTCTTTTTTAGAAAATTTTCTTTTGTCATATAGTTTCTAGGAAAATTAGTTTTGCTTCAGTAGGGGTTAAATTGCAAAATTTTATTTTTTAAAGAACGAGATTCATTCCCGTTCACCTTTTTTTTTAGTTTTTAAGCTCAATTCAACTCCGTTTTTGTTCTAGTTTTCTTTAATCTTACTTTTTAGTCAATTAGGGTTAGTTAAAAGTGAAAATTTCCTTTTAGGTTTATTTTTTAAAATTTAGGGTTTTTAGATCCCGTTTAGGATTCCCGTTTTGCGTTTTTAGTTAAAATCTGTCTTGCCTTAAGTGTTTTAAGCTTTTGCCTTAGTTTTCCCGTAGATTTAGATAACCAAATCCGAATCTTGTTCCATTCAAGCATATTCTCAAAACGACTCTCGTCTTTCAATTGCTTTCCTCATCGGGGATAACGACCCGAGAATCATACTACCGGATTTACTATAACTGTGATTGCTTTTTTTGATACTTACCCTTGTATTTATACATATATTTATATATTTATTTATATATTTATATTTATATTGGTACAAGTCAAAGAAGTGTGGATCAGTCGGATTCGTCATCGACGTCGAAAGAGTTTGGTTTTAGTTATTCTTCGATGTCATTTGGATTCATTGCAAAGTATGGATTCATTTTGTGTAGAGAGTGTTTGTGTTTTTTTTTGGGTAAAGGGTTTTCCAGGTAAATATATTACTCCAAAAAAATGATTCAGTACAACGGATGTGGGTGAGTCTTACATCTCAGTCCGTTACATAGGCATATAAGCAAATATAACAAGCACAACTACTCCATAGGAGGATACTACTAAGACTAGATTACAATTGACTCAACAAACATCAAAAAATCTATTTATTCTTTCTGCCACGGACCGTGATATCAAGATCATCATAAATAGACTGTAGATGCTCGGACAAATCATGATTCTCGTACATATCATCATTATACAGGTCATAATCATCATTATCCGGATAGGAATCCCTCCATTGTTCCAACAAGCTATTAGTACCATAACCTTTATCACTTCCATCTTTACCACTCATTGGAATCTTTAAGTTAGCAGTTTCAGGAAATACTAGTTCCACTTTACTATCACTTTCCACAATACCCGTAGGAACTAGCGGGTTCCCGTCATTATCCAACAGCCTAAGTTTACCTTCACCAATTTGTCGTTCAATTTTATCGATTTTCGCACCAATAGGAGTATTACTAACACACTCCCCATCATTATCGATATTCATAAAAGAGGATTCACTTGAAGTAGCCTCATTATTAACCAAATTATTAGTCTCCCTATTGGTACCAAACTCCCCATCATTATCGACCGAATTAAGGACATCAAATGGATTTGAATTACTAACCTCAATAGTAGGTTCCACACCTTTCTTCTTATTATCACTAGAACTAGCAGTAAGCTTTTTGGTAATAGGTCGATATTCTTTTTGAGGTTTAAAACCCATTTTTGGACCAACCGGAACACCTCGAGAAGTTTGACTAGGCTTCTTCACTGTCTTCTTCTCACCAGCACCTATATTCATCGTGCATTCCTCATGAACATGTCCAAAAACCTTACAGGACGAGCACCTAGGAGGTTTCCACTCATACTCAACACGTACATTACATGTATAATAGCCCTCCCTAGTAATTTTAGGCATAGCCACGATAATGTTATCTTTCAACTCCACATCGGCTTTAAGCTCAACCATAACTCTAGCATAGCTTGACCTACCCCAAGATTGTATGCACATATCAGATGTATAAGAGTCAAGCATTAGAGGAGTACCCAGTTTAGTAGCAATGCCACTCAAACCATCCTCACTGAAGGCCGTAACAGGTACACCATGGAGTTTAACCCAAACTGGAACAGTACTAACATCTTCCTTCAATAGGTTCTCATCCGGGTGCCATTTCTTCAGGATAAGCGGGTTATTCTGGATAAACCACGGACCATTCTCAAGCATAGCATCTAATCCATCCATGGAGCTAAATTGAAAGGAGAATAATCTGGTAGACGAGCTAAACATAGAACGAACAAGCCCATATTTAAAAAAGTCAACCCCCGACTTTGCTCTGGCAAAAAAAGTGAATCCCCTACAACCCTATTTTTTCAACCGACCCTACTCTATACTCCTAATCCATTAATGTGTCTGTTGATTCTTGATTTTTAATCTAAGTTTCATAACGACTTCAGTAATTGTATTAGGTTTTGATTAGGGTTTGTTGTTCTTTTTTTTCTAGGGCTCCGCTTGTTTTCTGTTAATCCTTGTTGCGCTTAATTTTAACAAATCATTATATCTTCTGTGTATATGGGAGGTTGATTGGCGCCTTGATTGCATGTATAAACCCTAATACGTTAGGGTTTACTTCTTGTTTTGTGGTTTGTTTCTTGTTTTGTGTCGATTGCTGGTAGGCTTGTTAATTAGTATTAGCTTCGCGTTCTTGGCCGTTTAAATCTAACAATGCAAAAAGGGTTTCTTGGTTCGGGTAGGGGAGGAGGTAATCACAAGAAAAAAAGATTGTAGTAAGTCGGGTGCATCACAACCTACTAGTTCACAAAAGGGACAGGATGTGAGTGATAATGAGAAGGGAGTTACTCCGACTGTGGTTGACATGGGTGTAGAGATGGAAAAGCTAAGCTCTTTGGAGGATACTATTGTTCTAGGATCTTTTCCACCATTACCTACGCAGGTAACTACTTCGGCTGATAATGCCCCTGGTAAGTCTTCTTATGCTAATGTTATTGGTAAACCAAGTGAGAAGAAATTGAATATTCATACTTTGTTTACACCGGGGGGTAATGGGATTGATGTGGTTGTCCCGGTGGAGTCTATTCGAGCTATAAGTGAACGATTTGCTAATACAGCATATGGTTTTTTGGGAAGCGGGTTGCATACCCTATTGTTGCTAACTATGTTAGAGAGTGTTTGTGTTTTGTGTATGTAAAATGGTTAAGTTGAGGTATAATATATACAGAGTGGATATTGAAAAACTATTTGTTTTTAAACGTTAGGGGGGTGTTCTTGAAAAAAATATTTTAAAACCGGCCACCAACGTGCATTGGTGCACCCACGCAGGGACCAACGCTGTTGGCCAACGCACCGCTGCGGTGTGGTAACACCGGCAACGCCGGAGCCACGTAGGTTCAACGCTGCTGTTGGCCAACGCACGTAGGGACCAACGCTGTTTTTAATTTGAAATATCTTTTTATCTATTTTTATGATTTAATTTCACCATATTTTTTAAAATTTTGTGTTCTTTAATTCAATATCCATTTTAATATATTTTTATTAATTTTTAGTTTTTTTATTTTTAATGCCCTCGAAACCGCTGCTTTGCGCAGGTACCATTCTAGTGTCTACAAAAACATTTTTTTACTCGATGTTTATAAAAGTATTTTGGGACAAGTATGATTTTTTTTTGTGATTAGCCCTTACTTAAATGGTCTTTAAGGTTTACCGGGTTTCACATGGATGTGTCGTTGTGTGGTGTTAATTTTATGATTTTAAGTTTTAAATTTATTTTTTGCCGACTTAACCAAAAACAACACTTTAACGGGCAGTGTACCCGATCGGTGGTAGTTTCGTGATAAGTAGGGTGTCGATCACTAAGAGTGAGAAACAATATTTCAATTTATTAATATTTTGGTTATCTAAACTAAGTTAATTCTATTCTATGTTAAACCTATGCTAAACCTATGTTAATCCTAAATCTAACGGATAAAAGGGTTTTCAGCCTGAGAGACTGGCACGAGTTTTGTGGTGACTAAAATCAACTTAAGACGCTAAAACACACCCAAAAAAATTAACAGAAGATAAAAGAGCGGTCAAGCCAAATATAAGAAAACTGTATTAACCATTATTAATCCAATCAGAATGTTGGTTTGTTTATTTAGTGCAATGATAACTTATCTCGAGGCGGTATATCATTCTTAAGATTAAGGCGGCACTTCTTCCATAAACCAAGACACGTAGAATTCTGTCATAATTAAACGCATCCGCATAAAGCATCCTTATTTGCTGATTATAATCTATCTTATGGATTAAAGCAATGATGATCTTGTTAAACCCTAGCTCATAGAGACTTTACCCACTTACTGCTTAATAGCAATTTATACACTAGTAGTCGACTAACCAAGTTTTTACCAATTAATCGAGAACGTACTCGTTGATCCTTGAGGTCACCTGTCAGTCCAACTAAGCTCACAATCTAAGGGCAAAGATAGGTCATTATTTGTGATCCTATTGGTCTAGATTTATAAATCACTATATGGAGAGATATCTCAGCATCTAGATTACTTGGTTCGTATCACTAGATCCAGTTGAATGATAGGTCGAATACAAAAGCACGTAAACAAGTATAAACTGATAAACATAAACAAGAAATCAACGATAAATTAAGTAATCGAGATAAACAAACCAAACATTCAGATCTTCATAATAATGGCTAATACCCGAAGGTATTAGCCTTTAAACGTCATAATCAATACAAAAGTAATAATTTAGCAAAGCTAAACTAACCAAGTTAACGAATGATACAAAAAACTGAACGATTACGAGAGTATAGGATATTAAAAGATATTTCCTATGGAATTGATTACGTTGCAAGACCTCTTCTGCTCTTCTTCTCCTCTGAAAATCGACTTTTATGGTTTAGGTATCGAAAATATGATTTAGCACACCTTAAAACTCGTTTTTGAGTTTTCTATTTATAAGGTCTGGAAAAGGTCGATACGGCATATCAAAAGTCTTTGATACGGCGTATTGGGGGTTTCTTAGAGTAGGGACCACGTTTGATATCTTCCAGAATCTTCACATTCTATAACTTGAATACGGCGTATAGGATTTTCTGGATATGACATATTGATCTTGTTTCCTTCGTGGTCTTTATTAAAGTGCAGGCACAGATACGCCGTATCTTCCTTGATGGATACGGCGTACTGGTTGTCAGAATCAGTTTTCTTCATATTTCTTCGTTTAAGCTCCAGAATGTGTGCCTTTTTGTTAATCTTCACCAAGTACTCCATAATTACTGCAATTCTCAAATACAAATGATTAAGTAAGAATTCCTTGCAATAATTATACAAAATGGGTTATTTTCATGGGATAAATGATGCTATAGAAATGACGTTATTTGATGTCATCAAATATCCCCCCACTTGAATCCTATTTATCCTCAAGTAGCCTTTAGAAGTTTATGAATATGTATCCTTAACGATTTTTCCGTTAAGTATTTATTTGATCAATTACAAGTACACAACCAAACACCTCACGAAATAGGAAGATGAAAACACTAAAATCACTCAACTAATCTATGTGGTAACATGTAACTAATTCGCTCAATTGTTCGGTCGTGACGAGTATTTTATCATAAGCTTGGCAAGAATACATATCTACACCACTAGAGCTAAGGAGTAACAAGTTTATAAAGGTAAAATGGGTTTTTATTATAAGGCTTAGGGTTGATCATTCTACAATCTTTCACCAAAAGTACCACACCAACAAGGCAGCTGACACATACATGGCCATAATGACGGAATAGACATGTGTGTTCGATCACATCCTCATTCGAGTTTAACCTAGGGTTAGGATGAAGAATGATATAGGGTAGGGATCTTCTAACTTTCACCAATAGTAATAAACCAACAAGGTAGCTAAGACATGCATACATAGCCGTACCGACTGAATAGACATGCATGCTCGTACACATTCTCATTCGCGTAAAACCCATGGTTAATGATTATGAAAGGGAAATAAATTGTTGTTAAATAAAATTTACGAAACAAATAGACTAGGTCCAAAATACAAGTTGCTAGACACTTTTTTTCGACCGTTACCATGAAAAAGACATAACTATTTACACACGTCTTGATCATAGATAAAAAACAACAACCTGAGTTGGCGTTCCCGTAACGGTTAACTTCCCAATCATTCCATACTTTACTTACTTTTACAACACAAGTGGCGATATCTACCACTTTATACAAAACTTTACATCGTTGACTTATAAGACGTATCAACGAATAATCGATTCTTCATATAATTCCTTCGGTCTTTGCTTTTGCGAAACGATTATCTTCAAACTTTCCTCTATTTTTTTGTTGCGATTTTTCTATTTTTTTGTTTTTTTTCATATAATAACTACGAAACTCGGAGTAATTTCACCATCTTTACGATCATAATAACTCCGGATAATTCCTTCGATAATTCTTCATTCTTCGGACGTACCAATAATTGTGTTGGTAGTAAAAATACATGAGTTTTGACTACTTTATACATTCCCATTTGCAATGTGCAAATTTCTTTCCAACCGTACCAAAGATAGAAAATTGACACAAGACTCGGGAAATACATACTTTAAACTTTAAGCAACTAGCAACTGATAAATGGACTTAATCTAATAGGGTAGGCTAAGGTGTAAAGGTGTAACGAAACAAATAGTTGGTGTTATTCCTAAAGGATTGGCTTTATAGGTTTTTCTATGGGTATCTTACTCTTAAGACGAGAGTAAACAAAGGGTTTATACGAGGATTTAACTAACCAGTGTAGTTAGTTAATAAAACAACATATAAAGGCTTTTTGGGTGTAATCCTAGAATTTTATCAATTTAAACAAGTTACTCCATCTAAATTCATAGTACTCATTATTGTGGTCTCGAATAGATATACCAAGCCAAGTTCTAAAGTCTACAACATCACCAACACACTCATATTTTGTGGAATTTAGGTAAACATTTAGAAACGGATAAGGTTAAATCCTCACAATATCTAATAAGGGTTATTGTGTGCATGTTATGTATCAAGTAATTTCACAAAAGTATGCTTGAAATTTTTTTAAATTTAAGCATAATTTAATCATTTTAGTGAAAAATAGGACAAGTATACATTCTAATTCCCATCCCCCACTTGAATTATACAACGTTCGCGTTGTATAGATAAAACATTCAAAACAGGTATTAAAAAAATTAGAATGAGAAACTCCCTTGATATTTTGCTTAGTTGATTCTCCAAGTTGAGTTTATGAGCAAGAATGTGTTGAATAGCCGTCTTAAAGTTTCAAGACTCCAACACTTTTAGATTTCCATATTGTAGATACTTCACCAACATCGTCGATTTCTTTGTAGCGAGGTCCTGTGCAAAATATAGGAAAAACATGCAAAATCCTATCTCGGGTATCTACGGTTAATTAAATAAGCTAAATAAACTATACAAGAAACCAATACGCCATATCCATAAACTGGAATACGCCGTATAGAGACAAGTAAAAAGTATCTAAATACTGGTCTGTTTGTTGAATACGCCGTATCATGTACATGAATACGCCGTATTGACAGAACTGACAATAATATTTAAAGTGCATAAAAATAAAAGACTGATAACGTCCAGACATTCAATACGCCATATGGTATGGAGTAGATACACCGTATTGATGTCTGGGAAGACACTCGATAAATATAAATAACAATTCAGGTTGTCTCCTAGGAAGCACTATTCTTTCAGCTAGTCTTTAAGTTTGACTTTTTCCTTTCAGCTTTCTTCACACCATCTCATGCACGCTTATGTGCCCGCGTGTGAGCCATTCTTCCATCTTTGCATCTCGAAAATATTTAGGTCCTAAGTTCAAGACCCCATTGTAGAAACACTTGAGCTTTTGGTATGGATACAACATTCCATTCATCTTATCCTCTTCACTTACCTTCAGTAATGGCGGGACCTTGTTGCATTGTTTATTAGTGGGGTGTTTAAACCTTGGATGTGACCGCACGATTCGGTAAGTAACTTCATCATTACAATTGTAAATGGAAATCATTCCTTCAAACCTTCTTGCATTAATCCCAACTTTTCTCAAAAACGGTTCGCCAAAAATAACATCGCCCATTCCTTCATCACGATAAACATCCATATCTTCTAAAACTGCAAAATCCGTTAAGACAGAATAAGTTCCAACAAAGATAGGTATGTTCATTAAGGCTTCAACTACATTATTTCCCTTGTATTCCAATTTGTCCTTCATTTTAGAATTATGAAACTTTTTAGACATCACATTCACGTACAAGATAGGGAAAAAATTAGCATGTAAAAATTCAAAACCTATCATGTATGAAAACTTCAGATTATAAGGGCAGCTTATACGGATTTTCTTATCGTGGTCATAGTCACTAGGATATCCAAAAATTTTGCTAACCATTCTAGCATCATTCCTAGCTCTAAATTCCTCAATTACCGCACCTTCCTCAATGGTGGGCATCAAATCATCAACTTGATCTCTCCTAAGTTCTAATGGTACATTAAGATCGTTTAGTTCTATGTAATCTCCATATAAAGGGTCTAATGATCTATTTAACACCAAAGTCTCTCCCATTAGCCTAGCTTCTAAATCAAGTTCTATTCTTTCTTTTAAGCTTAACATGTAGACCCTCTGAATCAAACTACTAGTAGGTTTAACACTTTTGAAAATTATTTTCTCTTCCCCAACCCTTAAAGTAATCTTCCTTTTGAAAACATGAATCTTAGCATGGGCGGTAGACAAAAATGGTCTTCCGAGGATCAAGGGCACTTTGATATCCTCGGGCATATCAAGAATTATAAAGTCTACGGGGAAATTTTTTTACCAATACCTACTAGCACGTTTTTAGTAATTCCTTTTGGATATTTCACAGTCCTATCTGCTAATTCAACTGTCAACTTAGTGTGAGCTAATTCGCCTAAACCTAAATTAAGGTAGTTCTAGAGAGGCATGACACTTACGCTAGCTCCTAAGTCAGCAAGGGCATTATCAAAGCAAAAATTATTAATATAGCAAGGTAAAGTGAAACTCCCTGGGTCTTTCTCCTTTTGGGGTATGGATTTATCGATATGTGAAGCTCCATATGAGTAAGCTTCCGAAAACTGCGGTCCATATGATCCATTCTTTTCTTTATAGTAGCAATCATTCAAACGACTTGGAAACAGGATTGTCGTTTGTCTTGTCTCATACACCAGTATACTATTCTGTCTAGTGGATACGGCGTATTGGTGTGATCCAATACGGCGTATTGAGCTTGCATCAGCTTCAACAGTAGTCAAGATCGACTTGACATGGTCTCTCAGGTTAGTTTCAATGGAGCTCGGTAAACTTCCAAATCCTCTTTCCTGTAGTACCTTGCTCATTTGCCCGATTTAGATCTCTAAAGTTTTAATTGATGCTCCTTGGTTTCTTATGGCAGCATCCGTTGAAGCTTGGATCTCCTTGATCAAATTGGAGTTCCCCTCATGTCTTTTTTCCGATTCCCCCATAAATTTTCTTAGGGTTTCTTCCATAGATTGCCTTTGTTCTTGGTACGAAGGTTTTGCATTGTTCCTTTGGTAGAATCCCGGAGCAGTTGCTCTATATCCCCCTCCTTGAAAAGGTGCACCAAATTAAGTGTAGTAAGCTTCTTCGAGGGTTTTCCCTTCTTCCTTGAGTGGGCAATCTTTGGTGTAGTGGGGACCTTTCCATTGTTCACATCCTACTTGAGCAGCATAAAGTTTTTCATTCACTTTCTTGATTTATCTTCCAAGATTGTTGAGTTATGCTTGTATGGCTGCTAATCCGTCAGAATTTTTAGTACTTCTGGTCCTAGATGTTCCATTGTGCCATTTTTGAGAGTATTCAGCCATTTCTTGGATGGCTACTTTCGCATCAACAACAGTCTTTGATGGTATGGCTCCTCTTTAATCAAGAATTTTTCTAGTTAGAACTTCTAATCCATTATAGAACAAGACTACCTCCTGCATCTCTATTAAATAGTGTTGAGGACACTTCATTAAGAGTTCTTTAAATCGCTCCCAAGCTTGCTAAAGGTTTTCATCTGGTTCTTACTGAAAGCTATTAATCTCCTCCATTTTATTTGCAGTGCGAGCAGGTGGGCAATATTTGCTTAGAAACTTTATCTTAAGATCTTCCCAAGTTGTAATCAAACCAGATGGTTTGTTTCTTAGCCAACAACTTGCGAGTCCAGTTAAGGATATAGGGAAGTCTCTAATCATCACTTGGTCTATAGTAATATTAGGGACGTGGAATAAATCCACGAGCTCAAGAACTTTCTCAACATGTTCGTTCGCATCTTCATGATTCGAACCGCTAAAAGTGTTGGTACGTAGTTCCTTGAGAAATTGGCCTTTTAGTTTAAAATTATCCTTGTCCTAGATCTTAGGCCTAGCAACTCCTGATCCATAGTCGGCTCGAGTTTTGCTTATGTATTGTTCCATAGTTTTCGTCATTGTTTCCGCAACTTCTTCCTTTGAATATTCTTCTTGGTCGAAAAATAGATAGAAATCAGGCGATCTCAATTCGTCAAGACTTAGTGTCTTTAAGTGCTTCCTGTATGATCGAAATTCTCGTTTCGGTTCCTTGAAAGGTGTAAATAGTTCCTTAGTTAAACTCCTTGTCATGCACTACCTGAAACAAGGGATAAACAATCAGTAGGATGGGCTCGGGAGAAAGAAAACACGGATATACGGAAATTGAATGTGAAGAACCAGATCTGTTACTGTATCAGATAATCAATACGTCGTATTCAATGAAACTAAATACCTCGTATTAATCTTTTTGAATGAATACACAGTATTGGACAAAAAGTTGGATACGTCGTATCCAATGGAAGTGGATACGCCGTATCGGGTTATCGACTAGAACAGTGTATTAATGAAAACAATTACACACACAAACAATTAAGCACACAAATAGACAAGCAAATATACAGAATATACAGAATTATACACTAATATAAATTACACTAATCCTAAGGGTTAGATCTAATC
>BQNB010123505.1:0-20086 GCA_026074375.1 Tanacetum coccineum
AACCTGAGTCTACAAGAAATAATTAACCATTCGGTAAGGCGGTTCTCAGTGAATGAAGTCCCTAAGCTAAAGAAGAAGGTGATGAGTTCAGTGAGTTATGGCAATAGACTCACTGAACCCCATACAATCTCTAACAACTATAAGTCCCTAAAGACAAGTTTCTGAAGCATAGGCAAGATAGTTTGAATGGATAAGTCCAAGCTCTTATCCACCTGAAGTCAAACTATCCTGATTAGGGTATGAAGAGAAGGTCAGTGTTAGCACTGGCCTTAGAAAGTATGTTTGTCCCATACTTAGATTAGAATTGTAATACAAACAAACTTATACAATATGTACTGGCCAATCAACCTTGGGACACGCACTTGTCACCCATGTGGGTATGACCCTACCTAAGTACTATATATAGAAATGCCTTATCAATGAAGTAGGTTATGTTTGTGCATTCAAATTTATATCTTTCATAAATACCTACTCATCCAATATCAACTAGGTCCTTGAGCAAGCTTAGTTGGTTAGCATAGTTGTCAACTTAGCATAACACTTTAAGTTATGAAAAGTTGTTAGTGAGGAGATCACACACACACATACATTTTTATTCAATCCCCATTGTTGTTCCGCAAAAAATGAGGTATAGTTCTTAATAAATTTATAAGAATTAAACGTTGAAAATTAGTTTTGTGTTCTTTACTTATTTACATTATTTTATTACATTACTTTAAGCCATGAGTTAGTTTATCTTAACTTTATAGTTTTTGGTAACTAACTCAAGGGGAACAACACTTTTATATATTGAAGACGTATGTGTATTGGTCTAGTCAACCCAATAGTCCAACTAATGGTCAAATTATGTATAATGTGGTTATAGAGAATATGATGTGTCACAAAAAAAGAGAAATAGACTTAAGGGACTAAAGTTGCCAAAGTGGCAAACTTCTAAGTATCAAATAGCTAAACACTTCTTATATCTTCCAAAATCTTCCAGGGGTGTGTGGTGTGTTTATGTGTGACGAGTTAAGCAAGAGGATGAGGGAAACCATGGATAGCTTGATGATTATTTGAGAAAGAATTATGGTCTTAAACAAAGAGATAAACCATAATTATGTTCTTATGCAAGTAAGTAAGTCCATTCTTGATTTAATTAGAGTTAGGGTTCATAAATAAAATTGGAGGTTTTGGGTAATTATGGTTCTAAACTAAGAATTAAGGTGTTTATGAATGTGTGTTAAGGTAAATTAATGAATAAGAACAAATTAGTGATTTTGGGGTATGATCATGAAATGATCATATAATAATTAAAAGGGGTTTAGATTATGGTTATGAATGAGCTAGAACACCTTAAATTATTATGTAAATTAGAGTTGATTTTACGGGTTTTAATTATATGATCATGGTGATGATCATATGAGGATTTGAGATAATTTAGGTGTGTTCTTGGGTTATGTAAACCCTTGTTAATTGTATTTGCATTAATGTGATAACAGGTGCTTGTATTGGTTTTGAGTAGAAACCAAGGATTTAATAATGATGATGCTCTTGGTTTTATTAGCTTGGATATGATGTAAGTAACTTGGACTATAACATGTGTTATATGCATAGGTATCATATATGTGTTATGATGGAATGTGTTAACGACATAGGAACTTGAAATTAGTAATGGGAATTAGCTATGAAATTGGCTACTAGTTATGTAGAACTAAGAGTATGTTAGCATATTGACATTGGATCAATTAAGGTATGTGTTTGATTATGTTGATGAGCTTTATTATTAGCCTATGTTATGAAAGTATAAGTGGTATGGTTGAATGATATGGATTTGAGCTATTGAAGTGATTATGATGCTTATGTGATTATATGTATATGATTTATGGTATATGTCGGGTTACTTACTAAGATACGCCGTATCAAAGATATAGTATGTGAATATTCTGGAAGATATCAAACGTTGTCTCTATTCCAAGAAACCTCCAATACGCCGTATCTAATCCTTTAGATACGTCGTATCGAACCGACTTTCAGACCCTATAAATACAAAACTAAAAAACTTTCAAACTTTAATACTGGAAGAAATCTAGTCCCTGAAAGTCAAGTTATAAATGAGTCTCTTAAACCCACTGAAGGATCTACTAATCTTGAATCAACTAACGATTATGAAGCAGAATCTTTTACTCCTTTACCTCCCCTGAAACATCTTCAGGGAGCTTCACCAAGCTTAGAAGTAATGCAATTGACCTCTCAACCTTATTCTCCAAACGAAAGACTAGGCTTAGGTATCATGAAACATACAAAGCCTAAAACACAAGATTCTTCCACTAAGAGTGTTTCAAGAACTATCACTGTTAGTGAGACCGAGTCAACCACACCTTTAATTCCTATTGAAGTCAAGAACACTGAATAAGAAACAAAGATGAATGAATTAACTAAACTTGTCTAGATGATAATTGATGAAAATGTCAATTCTACTCAAAAGACTCAAGAATCAAAATCACAGATTCAACAGACCGAGTCATCTAAGTCAGTTGACTCATCAAAAATGAGTTAAGATTTTAAACCTAAAGTTCAGAACTCTGGCTCATCTAAGTCACTCAGGCCAAAGCCTATTTAAAACCCACAATTTAAGTGTGAACTCAGTCACCATACCAATCACTCTACTGATGATTGTTACTCTGGTTTTCATGCTTCAGTCTGAGCATTCAGGATTTGTTTAAGAAGATCCTAGCCAATAGTCATCACTAAGGCTCGAGCTCTTAATGGTTTACTTCGCTCCTTCCTGCTCAAAGCATCAACAACAACATTTTCTTTCCCCGGTGATAACGGATCTCACAGTCGTAATCACTGAGCAGTTCTAACCAACAATGCTGCCTCATATTCGGGTCTTTTTGATTAAGAATGTGTTGTAGACTCTTGTGATCCGTGAACACTGTACACTTGGTTCCGTATAAATAGTGTCTCTAGAGTTTTAGAGAAAACACTGCCGATCTAAGTTCCAAATCATGAGTTGTATAGTTCTTCTCATGAATTTTTAATTGGCGTGATGCATAAGAAATTACTTTCTCTCTTTGCATTAATACAACACCCACTCCCTTGTGCGACGCATCGCAATAGACTACAAAATCTTCGCTTCCCTCAGGTAAAGCCAGAATTGGCGCACTACACAACTTCTGCTTTAATAACTGGAAAGCGGCTTCCTGTTTGTCACCCCAATCGAACTTAACTCCTTTCTGAGTAAGTTTGGTCATCGACTTAGCAATCTTTGAAAATCCTTCGATGAATCTTCGGTAATACCCAGCGAGACCTAAGAATTGGCGAATCTCCGTTGGTGTCTTAGGGGATTCCCAGTCCTTTACGGATTTGATTTTGGCAGGGTCCACGTGAATCCCTTGACTATCAATCACGTGGCTGAGAAATTGTACCTTAGGAATCTAAAATTCACATTTAGAGAACTTAGCATACAACTTCTCTTTCTTGAGCCATGGATATGGGGAGGGAAACAAGAGAGATGGATTTTGTTTTTGGTAGATGAAAGTGTTGTGTGTATGTTATCACTAGTATGCAAGACTTATATGTATCAAGTGTTAGTCAAATGTATAAAACAAAGACCAAAAAGACTATATGGTTAAGGGGGCGGCAACATGAAGAGGAAAACATGGATGACTAGTGGTCAAAACCACTAGTTATGAGTTAGTCTTAACTAACTCTTGAAATGTACATGGTCCTTTGTGTTTCTTTGTTCCCTAATGTGTAGGTTATCCCATGAAATCAAGGAGGGAAATGACTAGCTATTATCTTTCATAAAAGAAAGAAATGAAAGTATTACTTGCACTTTTATAAGTGGTAGTTTTTGTTTATAATGTATAACTTTGAGATTGTAAGTCTTGGTTTGCTTCCTTTTAAGTGGGACGACCCAAATAACAACCATGGGTAAAGTTTTATAAAAACTTTGAGCATTGGAATTAAAAATGGGCATTTGTTGAAGCGTAGAAAAGTTTTGGTGGTTCCGGGTATGCCTAAATACAATTTATCGCGATACATAAACACTTTACGTAACTGATAAAAATAATTAAACAAAGTTAATAATTATCATCAAAATAATTACCTAACACTTGCTTGACGTAAACATTTAATTCTTTGACGTCGTAAATGACCCTAAAACACGGGGTGTTATAGTCTCCCCCCGTTAAGTGAGCCTTTTCCTCAAGGCTTAAGACGCGGCACTTGACGATGGTGCGGTCTTTTTGAAGAGGTGTGGATATTTCTTCCTGAATTGATCTTCGCGTTCCCATGTGAACTCAAGACCTCTCCTAGAGTTCCATCGAACCTTGATTATTGGAATGCGGCTTTGCTTCAACCGTTTAACTTCACGGTCCATAATTTCTACCGGCTCCTAGACAAAATGAAGCTTGTCATCAAAGTGAAGTCCATTCCCAAGGGGGGGGGGGGCAACGGATCGCTATTGGTTCGTCGGCATAGCCCCATTAATGTTCAGGTTGGATACATGAAACGTATTGTGAACCCTGCTCAGCTCTTCAGGAAGTGCAAGCTTGTATGCAACAGATCCAACCTTTTCTAACACCTTGAAAGGTCCAACATATCTGGGGTTTATCTTCCCCCGTTTGCCAAAATGTACGACCCCTTTCCAAGGTGAAACCTTAAGCATAACTTTATCCCCAACTTGAAACTCCATTGGCTTACGCTTTAGATCGGCGTAACTCTTTTGTCTATCACGGGCGGCTTGCATTCTTTGCTTGATCTGGATGATCTTCTCGGTCGTTTCTTGAACTAATTCTGGACCAGTGAGTTGAACTTCTCCAACCTCGGCCCAACAAACGGGTGAACGACACTTTCGACCGTAAAGTGCTTCAAATGGTGCAGCCTTAATGCTAGCGTGATAGCTATTGTTATACGAGAACTCGACTAATGGCAAATGGTTAACCCAACCCTTTCCAAAGTCGATCGCACAAGCACGCAACATATCCTCGAGAGTTTGAATAGTCCTCTCGCTTTGTCCGTCAGTCTGCGGATGATATGCAGTACTCATGTCCAAGTTAGTCCCCAAAGCTTTCTGAAGGGACTTCCAGAAATTTGATGTGAATCTAGGGTCACGATCACAAATAATTGAGACAGGGATTCCATGCCTCGTGACCACTTCCTTTAGGTACATTCTTGCCAGTTTCTCTAGTGGATCAGTTTCCCTCATCGGTACAAAGATTGCGGACTTAGTGAGTCGGTCGACAATCACCCAAATGGTGTCGTAGCCTTGTGACGACTTAGGAAGCTTCGTGACAAAATCCATAGTGATATTGTCCCACTTCCATTGAGGTATATCGGGTTGTACCAACAATCCTGATGGCCTTTGGTGTTCAGCCTTGACTTTAGCACATGTCAGACATTTGCTAACATAGGTGGCGATGTTGGCCTTCATATTGGGCCACCAATATAGCTTCTTCATGTCTTGATACATTTTGTCAGAACCCGGATGAATAGAGTATTTTGACTTGTGGGACTCGTGCATAATCACAGTCCTCAAGTCGCCATAACATGGTAACCAACTCCTGCCATTGAAGCATAGAGTTCCATCCGCACGGGGTTCTAACTTTTCCGTTCTAAATTTCTCCGGATCCTTAGAATTTTCAACCAACATGCCTCCAACATCTTCGTTCTTGATGTTCTCTGGTTTTCGTGCTTCAGTCTGAGCATTCAGGATTTGTTTAGGAAGATCCAAGCCAATAGTCATCACTAAGGCTCGAACTCTTAATGGTTTACTCCGCTCCTTCCTGCTCAAAGCATCAGCAACAACATTTGCTTTCCCCGGGTGATAACGGATCTCACAGTCGTAATCACTGAGCAGTTCTAACCAACGACGCTGCCTCATATTCAGCTCCTTTTGATTAAGAATGTGTTGTAGACTCTTGTGATCCGTGAACACCATACACTTGGTTCCGTACAAATAGTGTCTCTAGAGTTTCAGAGAAAACACTACCGATCTAAGTTCCAAATCATGAGTTGTATAGTTCTTCTCATGAATTTTTAATTGGCGTGATGCATAAGAAATTACTTTCTCTCTTTGCATTAATACAGCACCCAATCCCTTATGCGACGCATCGCAATAGACTACAAAATCTTCGCTTCCCTCAGGTAAAGCCAGAATTGGCGCACTGCTTCGAACTACTGTGTTTTTTTTTTTTTTTTATTTTTTGGGGGGGGGGGGGGGGGGGGGGGGTTTTTTTTTTTTTCTTTTTTTCTTTAATAAAAAGAAAGCGGCTTCCTGTTTGTCTCCCCAATCGAATCTTAACACTTTCTGGTAAGTTTGGTCATCGACTTGGCAATCTAATCCTTCAATGAATCTTCGGTAATACCCAGCAAGACCTAAAAATTAACGAATCTCCATTGGTGACTTAGGAGATGCCCAATCTTTAATTGATTTGATCTTGGCGGGGTCTATGTGAATACCCTGGCTGTCAATCACGTGCCCGAGAAATTGTACCTTTGGAATCCAAAATTCACACTGGGAGAATTTACCATACAATTCCTCTTTCTTAAGCAATTCCAAAATTGCCTTAAGATGTTCTTCATGTTCCTTCTCGTTCCTTGAGTAGATGAGATTATTTTTTTGGGGGGTGGGGGACGGGGGGGTATAAAGCGATCACGAATTTGTCCAAAAATGGTTTGCACACGCGATTCATGAGATCCATAAATACTGCCGGTGCGTTCGTAAAACCAAATGGCATAACCTGGAACTCGTAATGACCGTACCGAGTTCTGAATGCCGTCTTCGGAATATCTTCCTCCCGTACTCAAAGTTGGTGATAACCAGATCGCAAGTCTATCTTAGAATAAACACTGGATCCTTGTAGTTGATCAAATAAATCGTCGATCTGTGGGAGTGGATAACGATTCTTCACTGTCAGCTTGTTTAATTCTCGATAATCAATGCACATCCAGAATGATCCATCCTTCTTCTTGACAAACAAGACCGGAGCTCCCCAGGGTGAGGAACTGGGTCTTATGAAGCCTTTGTCGGACAGCTCCTTCAGTTGCTCCGACAACTCTTTCATTTCGGAAGGCGCCAATCGATAAGGTGCCCGTGCCACGGGTGCAGCACCAGGTACCAAATCAATTCGGAACTCCACTTGTCGAGTCGGAGGAAGACCCGGCAAGTCTTCAGGAAATACTTCGGGAAAATCTCGAAGAATGGGTACATCCTCAAGTCGCTTCTCCTCCGACTTGTCTTCTGCCTCCTTCGTGGTAACATGTGCCAAAAAGACCTGACATCCTTTTAGCATGTATTTCTGCGTCCTAGTGCACGAGATGATATTCAATCGTGTCTCGCTTCCTTGGTTGCTTCCGTCACCACGAATAATCAATGTCTCGTTTCCGTAGGGAATACGAACAATCTTCTCAGCACAAACAATAACAGCTTGATATTTTGATAACCAGTCCATGCCAATTATGACGTCAAAACTACCCATCTCTACGGGCATTAGGTTGATGTTGAAAGGGTGGTCTAGAAAATTTAAAGTGCATCCCCGAATAATAGTATTAACGCCCACTATTCTACCATCGGCTAGTTCTACCGCATAATCATGGTCTAATGCATTTGGTGTGATATCAATTTGGGAGCTAAATGCAGTGGACACAAAACTCCTATCGGCACCAGTATCAAATAAGATAGAAGCATAGCGGTTGTTGAGAAGGAACGTACCCGTAACGATGTTCGCGTCTGGGTTTGTCCCCGCCTGCCCTACCGCATACACCTTCGCTGGAGCCCTAGCATTTCCAACCTGATTACCCCGGTTGTTGTTGTTCTTCAGCTTGGGACATTCCCTCTTGAAGTGTCCCTGAACTCCACACTCGTAACAAGTAGGCTTTTGACCTGCCCCATTGCCTCTTTGGTTACTACCAGTATTAGCATTAGCAGGACTTCTACAATCACGGGCCAGGTGGCCAACTCGGTTGCACTTGTAGCATTTTGGAGCACATGGACCGTCATGGTTGTAATTGCACTTGGTACACAGAGGTTTAATTCCTCCGTACGGTTTCTTATCACCAGATCCTGCAGTGTACGCTCTTGCCACATTTTGCCTTTTGAAAGGCTGCTGTTGGTTTTGGTTGTTTCGGGAAGTGTCTTCTAACTTCCTCTTGCTTTCTGCCTGCCTCTCAGCCAAAGTGCTGATTTTCTTATCCATTAGTTCAGTCGCCATTTCAATAGCCTCCTGCATGGTTTTCGGCTTCGATGCCACAACACTTGAGTGAATCATGTCGGGCAACCCACCGACATACCTTTCAATCTTGTCAGACTCTTCAGGGAACATCCTGACACACAGCAATGCCAGTTCCTAAAAACGTTGGTTGTACCCTAGCACATCAGTACCTTTCACTTTTAAATTCCACAACTCAGCCTCGAGCTTCTTCATCTCGTTCCTCGGATAGTACTTGTTCATCATTTTCTTTTTCAGATCAGTCCAGGTCATTGTATATGCAACATCATGACCAACCGTCATAACGTGGGAATTCCACCACGTTAGAGCACCTGCTAGCAGCGTACAAGTAGAAAACTTGATCTGATTTTCCACAGAGCTGTTGCTTATGCGGAATACAGTCTCTATCCTTTCAAACCACTGAGTTAATTCAACAACTCCCTCAGTGCCTTTGAAATATAGGGGTTGGCACTTCCTAAAGTCTTGGTAAGTGCACTCTCGAACAACACGTTCATTCCTTCTGACACCCGTTCCCAAAGTATGGCTATCATCGCCATTTCGGGTTGCATCACGTGCTGCCAGTGCAGTAGTGACACCTTGGTCAATCATTGCCTGTAGCTGGGCATTCATGACAGATGTAGTGGTAGGAGTGTCTGTGACTGGTGTTGACCTCGTGGTTCTTCTTTTCGGTGTTATTTTCTTTAAATCACAAGAAAATATAATACCCGTTAGATTTCATAAAATCATAACCATGACACGACATATACACAATAAATAAAACGAGATCACATCACACAGTGAAATACACAAATGTATTGAAATTAACAATGGTGTAACCAAATCGACATTCATTCACAATAAATTCGATTTCATACATAACATAATCCATCCCTTCCATATATACATGGAAAAACATACATGATTGGTTCAAATACAAAACGATCACAACGATTAGGTTACAAGACAAAATAAACAACCTAAAGCCATACTAGCCTAGATATACTCGTAACACTTAGTAGGCTGCACAAAGTAACCAATATATGTGTTGGGAAATATACATTCCTAACTTAGTATCGTTAGTTCTATACTTAGTACCGCTAGTAATAGTTAGTACTGACAGTACAAAATGTTAAGTACTGATCAGATAGTTAGTACCGTTAGTAAAAGATAGTTAGTACCGTTTAAGAGATATGTATGAGATATCGTAGGAAAGGATATGTATTATATTTTGTGCATTTTGTAAGTGTATTAGGGTTTATCCTTGGTCTATAAAAGGAACCCTACGACATTAGAGAGAGAAGAAGAAGAACAACTCATCTCATACAACCATATCTCATAGTTAGTAATCTGTAATCACTTTAACAGATTGGATTTAATAAAATGTTGATACAAAAGCGTCATGCTTTAACTTGTTCATCCTTAAAAATGTGAAGATTTGACTTCATAATAAATATCCCCAAATTGCAATACACTTGAATCTTTATAGCCATGTTTCCAAAAATATAGACTACCAATGTATCCTTGTACCTTGTAATCCTGAGAAAAACATGCTTAAAACGGTCAACATAAAGTTGGTGAATTCATAGGTTTATATTTGTATAAAACAGAACCGCAAGATTTCCCCCGTGACTATGCAACATGTACACTCGTCACAAAAATTGGCATTTCATTTTCCTAAGTTCATGACATTGAAGCTAGACATATATGAATACAATATATAAATATTGCCTACATTGCCCATGATGAAGTTCAACCCGAAACATCCCAAATTCGACATACTTTAGCGTTCATTCCTGGTGATAGCTAGTCACCCGAATGAGGTCAATCCCAAATAGATATATTTATAATACTCGCGCTTCCAATCCAGAAATTAACAGTTCATGATACCGGGCATATTGGGTTCAAGCTACTTAGGCAAAACGAAATCGATATATAAAAATGTCCACTTGCGTTCAATTGTCAATAAACAAGATGTTTCACCAAAAACAGTAAATCCATTATAAAATGTAAAACATGAGGCTATGAATCACTCTCAAGCAGTTGAAGTGATTGAATAATCATCGAGTAAGATGAAAACTAAAGAGTCACGGCGGAATCAAGGCAAACCTAATTCAAAATATGGTCGTTAAGTACACGAGCACTTAGGATATAATCTAAAATCGTTATATACAATCCTATATAGCTCATCACCAGCTATTTGTAATTTATAAATCGTTGTTATAAAGTGAAAACGTTTATAATTATCGTTTTAGAAAATCTAGCATAACTTTCCCGTTTTAAACCTGTTTCTCGCGTTTCTTACGTCAATGTCTTCGTATTAAGATGAAATATAAAAATATTACATTTTTATATTTTATAACCTTCTAATGAACAGTACTTTTACTGTTCATGATGTTTTATAAATTTACTTTAATAAATTTAATTGTCATAAAACCCGTAAATGCAACAACTTATTCGTTTTAATCCCGATTTTAGCGATTCGTTCGAGCACGTCTTCGTTATTAAAATTATCACATTTTTATAAAGTGGGGTCTACTGATGAACAGTAATTTTTACTGTTCATAGTTTATAAAATTACTTTTATAAACTTTAATTATCGTAAACGTCGTATTTTATTCGTTTTAGCTCCGTTTTTAGTAATTCTTTCTAGCACGTTCTCGTAATTGAAAGTTCTATTTATTTATGAGGTTTACAAAAATAAATGTTTCTGTCTATTGAACACAACTTTATAAATTGGTTTTTATAAATGTATTTTTATCAGTTTAAGTATGTAACTCGCGTAATTCATAACTTCTTCGTTTTTAATCAAAAATTACGTTTCTTATTGTTTTGGAATCCTAAAAATATGTACAATCTGTGAAAAATACTAAACTTTCTGTTTTAGAAGTATTTTATAACTTGCTTTTATAAAGTTTATTTTATAAAACCGGTATTAACGTAAATCGTGTTTTTATCGTATCTTTTTTGTTATTAATCTGTTTTTCGAGTTTCTTACCTTTTTGGAATCGTCATGAGAATATGGTTTTTATTAATTGGTCAAACCACCTGTTAGAATTCGTAATCTAACATGCTCCTTTATGTTCAATATGTATACTTTTATATAAAGCTTGTTCTATGTACTTTTTACTTTTGTAAATTACCACAAGTATTTTATACCATAAATATTATATGTGATACATATAATAATGTCCAATAGTTCATCCTTTGTCCTCATAAGTCCATGATAATAAGATTAACAAATTATTTACACACTTTTACTTGTAGCATTTTATGTAAATCATTAAAAACCCTAATCTTGTACACACTTTTTATGCTCAACCAAGAGTGTAAAACACTTATGTATCCATTTTAACATGATGTTAACAACCACATATCTTATGTAAAAGTGTACAAAACAATAAAAACAAGTAAAAATCCTTTTTACATGTTTAAAAGCATCATAATGGTGATTTTACTATATAGAACTCATATATGCAATAAATAACAAATGTAAGTTTCTAAATAGTTTTAGATAACCTTATTGAGATGTAGTATGATGACCAAATAAATCCAAACCCTTGTTTGGATTATAACCCTAGCTTTTACAACCAAGAAAACCCTAACTTTCCAAATAAAACCCTAGCTTCCTCTCTTGTTTCAATACTTGTAAATGGTTAACCAATGTTTCAAATCACCTTGAGGTATCTTAGATTTTGATGTTTGTAACTACTAGTATGGTTTCATAAAATAAAGCCATGGATCATATAAAAGGGTCGGGTGGTCTGCGGCGGGGTGCGCGGGTTGTTCTGGTGTGGCGTGGGTTGGCTGTTTGACGACGTGGACAGGCAGTGTGTTGGTGGTTGTGATGTTGTTGTGAGTTAAGGTCTTGGTGTGCGTGTGGGGTTTTGGTCGTATCCGTGGGGGTGCCTGGGTAGACGTGTAGCTGGTAGATCGTAGGATAGGGAGTTTCTCGTCAGTTCCGTTGCCTGCTTTGGCGGATAGTTGAGTTAGTGGTCTTTAGTAGGCCTGTTTGTTGCCCGTTCAGTGTAAGTTGCGTGATGTGCGTCGTGGTGTGTTTGTTGTCGTGACTTGAAGGAGAGAAAAGAGAGATAAAGTGGTTTGGATTTTCTTAATTGTTTGAGAGTGTGTGGCTTATTACTTGTATGTACTTATTATTATAGCAACTAGGCTAGTCAAAGATCATTGAAATAGTCCAAGGATGGGGGTTGGGTCATTGGGACAAAGGGGAGGGTCTTAAGGGATGACTAGTGATCAAAACTACTAGTCATGAGCTACTTTCTTATTAAACCTAGTTGTACATGATCCTTGTGATTCATTATTGTGTCTTATGTCACCTTAGATGTAGTGTTGTCCAGGCGTTTTAAGGAGGAAAGAAATTGACTAGCAGTATCATTCTTTGAAAAATGGAAGTATATTTTGCATTTCTATGTTGTAGCTTTTATTTAAAAGTGTAAGTCTTCAAGTTGAAAGTCTTAGTTTATTTTATTTGTATAGAATTCGGCCAAAATGGGTTGTAGGGTATATATATATATATATATATATATATATTATAAAGATATATAATATATTATTCATATATATATATATTATAAAACTCTTGGGTATTGGGTATCAAATGAGTATTTGTTTGAAGCGTAGAAAATTTTTGGTGGTTTCCGGGCGGTATGCCATAAACCTTAATTTATCGTGAAACGTAACCTATTTACGTAACAATAAAATAAAATAAAATAACATAGGTTACTAATTATTCCCTCAAAATTCAATACTTAACCCACTCTGTTTGATGTAAAATTCTTTAATTGTTTGATGCCCGTTTACATTGAACGATAATTTTTAGCTTACGCGATTTTAACTTAACGGTTACGATTTAAAGCAAACGCGTAAAAGTCTAAAATAAATAGTTGAATTATCAAAGTCTTAAAAGATGTGAAAATGTGAATTGTTACATTGAGGTTGGTAAGCATTATTACCTGAATTATAGTTCCTCGTAGTAGCATAAACGTCCTGAGTGTAGCCACCGGCGGCTTGACACTCATAATAAGAATGTGGACCACCACAAGTCTCGCAGCTAGGAGTCACAGAATTAACTTGCTGATTAGAATGGAACATTTGTAGCATATCGTTTCTCATTGCAATCATCTGCTGAGCAAGAGCTGCTATCTCGGAGGAAGAAGAAGTGGTAGAACTAGATGACTCACCCCTATGAGCTCATAACACTCTTCGAGTCTCCTTTTTATAAAGGTCCCCCCAGCTGCAGCGTTGATCGTATCACGGTGTCTTAAGGTTAACCCGTTATAGAACGTGTCTATTTGAGTAACGGGTAACATATTATGGTTTGGACACCGGTCGATCGAAATCTTGTAACGTTCCCACGCTTCGAATAATGATTCATCCGGAAGCTGACGAAAGTTGCTGATATTGTTCCTTAGTTTTGTCACCATAGAAGGAGGAAAATCTTTAGAAAGAAATATGGAAGCCATCTCCTGGAAAGTACGAAAATGAACTTTCAAAAAGAGAAATGATCTTCTAAGGGCACTAAACTTTAAATCACACGTATGTTGATGTACTCCTCTTCCCCGGGCAGCGCGTCAAAAACTGATTCGATGATTTAGTTATTAAAAAAATATTATCCCAAATATCAAATAGTAATAGTATAGAAATTGTCCCGTATAGATATAAAAAAAATTACTTGAGGACAAGTAATAGTTTATCTTCCGGATGTCGTGTCCCAACGAGAGATGAATTTGAAATTCACGAAAGCGTTTTGTTTAATGCTTGATTGCCAAATATTTTTGTTTTTGATTTAAAACTAAATATAAAATAATACTAAACTAGATTATACTAAATAACAATAAGCTAAGCAATTAAACGAAGAGATATATATATAAAGATATGCTTGCTAAGTGAAATGTTTAGATCTTTAAGTGTGAATTAATAATTCATTAAGCTCTTATCAACGAAAACCAATTTTCTTTCTAAAAAATTATTTTTCACAACGTTGGTTTTATTGAAAACAATTTCTCTCAAGAGATCGATTACTAAATTAATGCCTAATTATTCTTACGGCTTTTGCCCGCTCGAATAACTAAAACACTAATCTAAGTAATATAAAAATCACTAATCAATATTTCCAATTTTATAATCACACTTAATTCACTAAAGAATTTAACACTTAACAAGCATATATAAAAATCTACTCACTAAGCATATTTATTAAGCTAACACTAATCAACAAAGCAAACATAATCATTTTAAGCTAAATAGATCTAAACTACTAAAATTGAAAAGAGAATGAGGATGAGAACGTATGATGACCAAAAGAATTAAAAACACCGATCTAATAAACTTATTTAAATCTAAAGCTTAAAACTTCATTAATATCTAAATACTAATTAGATTGTAAAGGTCAGAACTATATTCCTATTTAGCTAGTTAAATTACTTAAAAACTTAAAAACTTTATCTAAGAAATAAGCTTAAAAGACCCTTAAGCTCCACGCCAAAGTGTAGAATGAGTTTTCATTAACAATAAGACAAGCAAAAGGTTAAGACAAATAAGCTATATGAATAAGCTATAAGCTAAAAGCTTAAATTCTAAAATATCAAGTATTTTGAAATAGAAAAGCTAAAAGCTAGTAGATCTAGACTAATAAGCTATTTAAAAACTTTTATAAAAACTAGATCTATTTGCAGACACTAAATGGATATGTAGGATCTAAAAAATAAAACATGAAATAAGATAATAAGCTAAAAACTCTCAAAAATAAGGGTGCTCAAGACTTAAAGAATAAGCCGAGTATAAGACTCATGTCACCCTTTTTAGCATTTGAATTGAGCATAAGCAAGAAATAAGCAACCAAATAAGAAAAACAATAAGAGAAAATGAAATAAGCAAAAGCTTATTTGGATAATATGAGCTTAGATCTAAATCCAATAAGCCAAAGGAAGGCTTATTCGAAGTAAGAAATAAGCTAGGAGAAAGCTAGAAGCAACAATAAGCCAATAAGCTAGAGAAAAAGAAAAGAAAGGTAAGAATAAGCCATAAGAAAATAAGCACTTCAATCTTCAAAACATCTTCATTAATAAGCTAAGATTTGATTACAATAAGCTAATAAGCTTTAAAAGCTTTTACAATAATCCTAATAAGCTATAAAGAAATAAAGAAAAATAAGCTAAAAAACTACTACTTATTATATTTTTCTAAACTAAACGAACACCCCCACACGGTCTGATCGGTTTCTTTAGTTATCAAAAAGTAAGGTGAGGGCAATTTAGTCAAGTCACCAAGTCCTTCAATCATAATCCAAGATCTAGGGGTATAAAAGTATTTTTGCCATGGAATGATTGCTTAATAATGAAGTTAATGATTGGCTCCAGAAACTTCCTAGTACACGTCGAAGATGCCAGCAAATAATTCTTTGATCTACGAATCATGCGAGGACACGTGTCCTCTTTTTTTGCGTTAATAGAAAGTAACATACTCATACACACATTTCTCGTATCTTTTTTAAACATCAAAAATGAATTAGAGAAATGGAGGCCACGTGTCAGGATCCTATGGACAAAAGGAATGATAGTGGAAGTCACATGACCCCTTTGATTTAATTTGGCGGCACGTGGAGATTCTCTCTCCATATGCACAGCAATTAAAGATTTGAGAATCAGTATGTATGTTGGGCCAGTGTTGTTGGGCTTGAAGATTTTAGAATCATAAATTGGACCGAGCCCTATCTTGACTTGGGATGCGTTTTATCTTGACTTGGGTTGGACTCATGAAGTTGTTAAGTCTTGATCAAATAATAAGTATGGGTCGGTCCGACCATATAAATGGTGTCAGGTCGGCCCAATAAGAGATGAAAGCACCGTCGGACTCATAATCTCGTGCTCTTTCCAATGGCATGCTCGTGAAATATTAACGACTTCGTCTTGATCTCGAAAAACGCGTAAACGTCATCAAATCTTAACATGGGATTGTACGCTGTTGTTGCTTTATTTTCCAATCTCTTTACCTACAACGACATAAAAAAACCAAACCAACATATTTGCAATAATATTTTAGCAATATTGCTTTTTGGTTTTAGTCCGTTTATTAGTTTTTTTCGGGAGTACAAAGGATGGTGATATTGGGGGGGGTAAGTTTCATATGGGGGTTGGTTTGGTTTCTTGGGTCTTCTTTTGTTTTTTTTTTGGGTTTTGTAAACAAAAATTCCTACGTGTTTTGTGTTTGTTGTGGTTGTTGTGGTTGTTTTTGGTTTTTGGTTATTGTGGGTTTGGGGTGTGTATTTTGTTTTTGTTTTTTGGGTTTGTTTGTTTGTTCAGTGTTTTTTTTTGTGATTGTGTTTGTGTTTTGTTGTGGGTTTTTTGTTGTTTGTTTTTGTTTGGGGTTTTAGGTTTTTTTGTTTGTTTTGGTTTTTTTTTTTGTTTTTTTTTTTTTATGTGGTGGTGTGTTTTTTTTTGTTCTTTTGGGGAGGTTGTTTATAACTTACGGAGTTTTTATTTTTTTTTTTTTTTTTTTTTTTTTTTTTTTTTTTTTTTTTTTTTTTTTATTTGTTTTTTGTTCTTTTTTTTTTTTTTTTTTTATTTTTTTTTTTTTTTATTTTTTTTTTTTTTTTTTTTTTTTTTTTTTTTTTTTTTTTTTTTTTTTTTTTTTTTTTTTTTTACCCCACAACACTCTTTTCCAGTTTTAAGGCCAACATTAGACGGCATAGGAAAAGGTTTATCAAGATTTATTGCAAAAGAAGCCTAAGCTTCTAATCAAAAATTAAAGGTTAGACATTTATTTTTTAGTTATAAATACTCTAATTATACTTTAAGAACGAAACATCATTAAGATTGGAATCTGCAATAACACATTATTTAATAGGATAGAGGTTAAAGAAATGAATCTTATTGCATTGGCCTCCCTAGGACCGAGTTGAAAATTACAATTTATTAAAAATCAATCGGCAATTTTGAGAATTCATAAACACTTCGGTATGAATTATGATGGGTTGGTTAGATTAGAGTAAACCACATTGCATTTGAAAGAGCTCACTTGTTATGTTCTTATTTACTTACAGAGCGTGAAATTTCATGGTGAAGTTGATTCCAAGAACACTGATAGATATTGATGAATTGCAAATTGAATTCTGGACCCTTTAGTATCATGTTAGTTTGTTTTGCTTTATGAAGTGCCTTTTTACTCTAGAATATAAAAGATAAGCAGTTTTACCCAAACAACCAAACATTTTGAATGTTTCATTTGAATGTTGTTATACATAAATTATATGAACAAGTGTGCTCTTTTTTGTCACCAAAATTTATACTTATTGGAATGTTATGGTTTGGTTCTTCTGTCTTGTCATGAGCACCTAATGCAATTTGTTGCCAAAAAATAATATAATCGCATATCTCACTCAAGAAAAGGGGGTTTTCAGGACGAACCTGGTTAATGTTCGTAAAAAATAAGTTTATAAGATAAATTCACTCTCAATCATATTACCCTTTAACCTATTTAGGACTAATATAAAATGTGTCCTCAATATAAGGGTTGTAATAGATACTTTAGGACTCTTATTGAGTTCCTTAAAAACAACAAAACCATGTATGAAACCAATTCTTCGGTCCCATAACATGTTTTATACAACCAAAATGACGTCCTAATAAACCACATAATAAGACAGTTAATAGTGTTCCAACATGTGCTTACTCTTCTTTAATATTTTGGGACACATTCGTGGGTCCTAAAACGTATCTTAATAAGACAAAGTCATAGTGCATAAAATCTTATTTAAGTACCAAGGATCTAAAAAAATGCTTTGTTAGGACCAAATACCCTAACTCGCTGCGAAGAACTTCAAACAGTAACTTAACTCGCTAGATAGAAAATTTTGGTTTTTCACCTAAAAACACCCCCAAAAACTTGATGTGTAATTTTATATACCCAAAATATATATATTAATATAACTTTAAGAGTATTTAAGAAAGTTACCAAGTTACCCTTGATAAAACTCACTCTCAAAAATATATATAATACATATATTAAACCGGCCAAATATGATCACCCGGGTCGTTTTCCCAACGACTAGTGAAATTGAAACCTCGTTTAAGTCCGGATTCTGATTTGAATGAGCAAATGGATGATTTGATTATCTAAAGCAACAATTAAAATGGACAATAAAAAAACAATTAAACGAATACGGGAAACAAATAAAATGCGACAATTAAGCAAGTAAACTAATTTTAACCCCTAAAAATGTAAACTAAAAATTATAAACCTAAGATAGGACAAAAGAAAATTTTAGGAAAAAGAAAAACATTTTTTGGCTTTTTAGATTAAAAGATATGATTTTTCTAAAATTTAAACTAATTAAAACCTTTAAAGATATTAAAACTCTTAAAAATAAAGTCCTAAAAATTCTATAAAAATTACACTAATTTAAAGAAAATGTGCAGAAATTTTCTACAAACAAAAGCCCTAATTTTTATCTTTTTATAAAAGTTTAATTAAACTAATTAAAACCTAACCCTAATTATTAATTAAACATATAAAACTAATTAAAAACTAACTTAGGGACTAACTGTATTAAAGTCTTAAGGACTAACGGGGCTAAAACACTTAACGGGCAAGGATTAACTAAGAAACCACTAAAACAGAAAAATTACAAGAATGGTCCCTGAGGACCTACCCCGATAACAACCAAAGTCCAATTATAAGCTCAAATTCTAAAAGTGCTTATTACTAAAAACTTGAAAGAGCAAAGTTGTAAAGGAAGCTAGTAGGAACAAAATTAATAAAAGCTACTTGGGCTGAAAATAACAAATAAGCTCAATAAGAGCTTATTTCTAAACTGACCTCAGAAAGGAGGCCTTAACTCTTGGTTTTAGAAAATAAGCTATAAAAGACTCAAAATTAATTCAAAATGAAAAAGGAAAGAAGTTCTAATTAGCTTATGACTAGCTTAAGCTAATTAAGAAAAGAAAATAGAGCTAGAAACCTTTTTAAGCTACTAAAATTAATCATGAACTAGGCAAACTCAGAAAACAAAAGCAATAAGCATAAATCTAATTAAGCTAAAATACTCAAATAGAAATTCTAGACTTTGAGCTACTGAAAACTTATAAAACTGATTATTATCTATCTATTTAAGCTATAACTTCTACCATCTTAAGCTAAGATTCAAAATTTAATAAGCTAAATTACTAACCTACTGTTTTTGGTTTTTTTAAGTATTTTTGTGATTTTGACAGCTAAATTAAGCTAGGTAAATAAGCTAGAAAATGAAATTTAAGTCCTAATCTATATTAAGCTATAACTAAACTGTAAGATGCTAAAAGACAAGCTATTAAATCCTACAATTGCTGGCTTAAATTGGGATTTGAATATTAGCAGTACTAACTAACTTAGTACTGCTGATGCAGAGATCTTTTTAACAGCTGAATAGGCTAAGAAAATAAGCAGTAAAATGAAAACTAAAACCTAAACTATATTAAGCTATATCTAGATTACTTCAAACTTGAATTTAAAAACCTAAATCCTTCTTTTACTTAGCTAAGAACTATTCTAAAAGTGACAGTACTAACTGTAAAAGCAGTACTAACTTTTTAGTTAGTACAGGTGCACTTTGCACAAGTGCAAACCAAGAGTGCAGGTTACCAAAAGGGTAAACCTGCACTTAAACACACTCCAATAGAGTGTACAAACACAATGCAAGCAAGATCTAAGTTTTGGAGGGCTTAGATCAAAATTTCACAAGTAAAATTTAGAGAAAATTTCCCCTGGTGCTAGAACAAAGATAATAAGTCATATCTTTTGAAATTTTGAAATCTAACTTATAAAAACAAAATGAAAACTAATCTTAAATGAAAACTCAGCTGACTCAAGCAAATTGCACAAGTAATGTTGACTTTTAG